>PVKS010024157.1:0-31429 GCA_004027875.1 Aplodontia rufa | reverse complement strand
AAAGAAAATGAGAGAGAGAGAGAGAGAGGGGCAGAGACAGAGAGAGGAACAATTTTTATTGAGTTTTTCACATGGCTTTCATTGCTCCGACACTTAGTTGTGTACATGGGTGCTGGGGTTTGAACCCGTGTCCTTGTGCATACCGGGCAAGCACTGTAACCACTGAGCCACTGCTCCAGTCCCTTAAATAAATTTTAATCTTATTTTACCCTATATTATCCTGTTATTATTTGACTTATCAATAAGTATTTTGGTACTAATATGTTGACTCATCTCATAGGAGCTATAGCCCTTATGGTCTTGGATAATTTAGAAAAGTGACAGACAATATTTAAACGTAGAAAGGTTTATTTTAAGCCACACTATTGCAATATCTTTTTAAGTCACACCATTTAAATTTCATCTTTAAACCCAGGACAAAGGGTGAGTCTTTACAAAAGGTGCAAGAGTAAAGGTTTCTGAGGTACACACCTGTCGTTTCCAAAAGGCTTGTCTGATTCTTTGACATTTTATTATTTAAAATAACACCTCCTAGGCTATGGCTGGAATTCTTGGCTTCCCAAACCAAACTCATGTATTTGGGAAATGATTGCTGAGTGTCTATGATATGTCTGTTCCATGATCCAATCCAGGCTTAGATAAAGACCCTGCTTTTGAGGAGCTTGTCTTCTATCTGGAAAGTCTGAAAATAAAGCAAATATGGATGATAGGGAGTGTAGGTTGAGGTGGTGCATTTAATGTAGGGCAACCTTGCTGAAGAGATGACCTTTGAGTGAGTCAGGGAAGATGTTTGGGAGAATAATGTTCCAGGCATATGGAACACCAAGTACAAAGCAAATGTGACTTTGGCATAATTCAGGAGCAGAACAATGCCTGATGTACTTAGAGTGGAAAGCTTAAGAGGGAGAAAGCTAGCGTAAAGGAAATAAGTCCCACAAGGTAGCAGGAGTCAAAAGAGGGCTTAGGTGATTGTCAGTATTTGGAGGTTCTACACAGTGAACTGGCCTGATCTGAATTATATAAGGATCACTCTGTGCTACCTTTTGTGCAATATGAGGAAGACCAGTTATGGACTATAATAATAGAGAAGGAAGAAAACGGCTCAAATTAGAGGGTGCTGCTAAAAGTGGTAGGAGAAAGAATCAGACTCTGGATGTGAAACAGAACTGGCTATAAAAGAGTACGGGCATATAAATGATGATTCCTGGATCATAACATTTACCTTTGACAAGATACATGACTGTAAAAATTGAATTGTTATTTACTAAGAAGGGGATACAAGCAGAAGGAGCAGAGGGAAGAATATCAGTTCAACTTTGGGTGTATTAAATTTGAGAATTATATTATCATCCCAAGTATAGATGACAACAAGCAGTTAGGTACAGAATTTCAGAGTTCAGGAAAAAGGTTTGGGTTGCAGATAAAAAAATAAGAAACACCAGGTATTGATGGCAATAGAAGCCAAGAGACTGGATGAGATCACTTAGGGAAATGCAGATGGAAGAGACTCGAAGTCTGAGATGGAGCCTTGGGCACTCTGCTCTTTCCAGAAGTTCTCAGCCTGGCAGCATGTTAGAATCACCTGGGGGTCTTTAACAAAATTGGCTAAGTCTGTCACCTCACACTCAGAGATTCAGATTTAATTAGTCTGTTTAAGGCCTGGGCACTAATATAGTTTGCAAATAATCCAAGTGATTCTTAGGTGCAGCTGGAATGGAGAAGCACTGGTTTAGAAATGGGAGGAGTTTGGACATGTGGGCAAAGGAGGCAAAGTGTGGTTAGTGAGGTAAGAAGCAGAAAAGAGAGCTGCGTCATAGATTTCAGCTAAAGAAGATGTTTTGAGGAGGGTGTGAGTCATCAAATACTGTGGAAGGAGAGGATGGACCACTGCGTGGATCTGGCCATGTGAGGGGATTGTCGGACAAGAGCAGCTTCACTGGAGAGGTAAGGATCAGAGACCACCGATGAACTACAAGAAAGAATGATGAAAGTGGAAAGAGTAAAAATAAATCTGTCTAGAGGCTTTGCTCTGCTTGGGAGCAGAGAAACGGGTGGAAGGAAATGGTTGGAGGAGGATTATTTTTAAATCTCTCTTGACGAACACTGTTAAAGTGTGTTTGAATGGTCATAGAAATGACCCAGCACAAAGAAAGAAATTGATCAGGCAGGGGAAGGCAGAAATTTTTAGGAGAATGCCTTTGAGGGTGGTGGGCCTTAGATCTCCTCTTAGACAAGAGGAGAAAAGGCCAAGTGTTGAGTCCCAGATTCAGGAGGGTCACAAGTGACAGCAGAATTTCTTTGCAGATTGTATTTATATTCATTTTTTCTCAATGAACCAGAAATCCGTGGAGGGGAAAGTGCTAGTCATCTGAGGAAAGAAGACAACATAATTTCTGGGGAATGGGAAAGTGAATAGACCAAGGCCACATGAGATTAGTGGTCACAATATTAAATTTAGGCCAGTGGGAATGCTTCTGTATTTTTCACCAGCCACAGTCACCTGCATGAGTACAGCTTCAGAATAAAGTGAATAAGTGAAGTATTGATTTTGCCAGGGTTGGGGACTTGACAAATGAGTCCTATAAACACGACAGGAGCAATAGTGCTCTGGGTGAATTCAGAGAAGTACTTAAAGTGATGGACCATGTGATCTCACATTGGTGAGAGAAAACTTGAAACAGGAAGAATATGAGGGACAGGGAATAGGTGGCTGGATAAAGTAACTTATGTCCAAGTGGGTTGAAGAGTAACTGAAGACTGGAGTCCAATATGCTGAAAAGAGAAGGGATCATGGTCAAAGGAGAGATTGCCTGAAGGTGAGATTGTAGACAAAGTGCAGTTACTGGTAACTTGCTTGTGTATGACCATGAGGGGCTGAGAATCATGGGGATCACATGGTTGGAGGCATTGAGGGTAACTGATCTGTGAGACCAGCCCAGGGAGTTGGACGACTTTTCTATGAGGCTACTGAAACCACTGAAACTCACAGTGGAAGAAGCATAGGAGAATGGATGTGATCCAGTCCAGAGTCTGTAGTTGGCTGCCACAAAACAATGTAGCAGCCTGCACATGCTTCAAAACTGGATTTTTAGGGAAGAAGGAGGGTCAGTTGTTTGGATGCAATAATAAGGAGAAATTAGGTACAAAGAACAACATCTGGAGAAAAGAGCTGCTTTTTGAGAGAGCTACAGACTTTGGCATTAGGTGAATCTATAAGCAACATTTGTAAATTAACTGACAGCTGCAATAGGTATGGCAGTTAAGAGGGGGAGCTCTGACCTCTGGAGTAGTAGCTCGGCAGTTACAGCACTTGCCTAGCATGTTCCAGTATGTGGGTTCAAATCCCAGCACTACGTACACAATGAAGAGTTGGACCAACAAAAGCCACATGAAAAACTAAATAAAAGTTGATTATTTCTGTCTCTCTCTCTCTCTCTCTCTCTCTCTCTCTCACTGTCCCTGTCTCTTAAAAAAAAAAAAAGTATAAGCTCTGGAGCCTCATTGTCCTCATTGTTTATATTCCAGTAATAGATTTTTTGTGACATTTACACCTTAGTGCCTTGTCTTCATCTATGAAATTGGGAGGTAGTAATGCCTGTCTCATAGGGCCCCTGTGTACAGGAGTTTACTTGTGCTAAAACGCATAGGTAACACCTGGCCCATCTCGAGAGCACCCAGTCAATGAATGTTAGCGATGATGATGATAATTACTCACTTTACTTTGCCTTTGAGGAGTGAAAAATATTGTTATTATTATTATTACTCATTTTTAATTTGCCTATGGGGAGAGAAAAACAGATGCCTGGGCAAAAAAGAGTAAAACACTTTTCTGCCCAGATGAATTGTCTCTAACTTTATTCGAACATTTGGTCTCCGTATGATGTATATTAGGCTCCTGTAACATCAGGCTTCTGTAATATATGTTATTTTTAGTTTAAAAATTTCTAAAATCAGGCTGGGGCACTGGCTCGGTGGTTATAGTGCTTCAAACCCCAGCACCCCTGTACACAACTAAGTTTTAAGACAGCAGCATGAAAGCCATGTGAAAAACTCAATAAAAATCGATTCTCTCCCTCTCTCACTGTACTTGTCTTTTAAAAAAATTCTAAAATCTTCTGAGAAAAGAAATCCTAAATAATGGAAGCATATGTTGTATATTTGAACCCCTGACATAATATAGAATATTAAACTGTAGGATAAAATAAATGTCCATTGAATTTATACTCATAGAGATTAATAATTGGAAAAATAAATTTCCATTTTTAAATTTGTTTTCAATCTTTTCCATTCTTTTAGGTGAAATGTTTTTCTCATTGGCAACTTATTCCTGGTCCTTTTCTCTTCAATTTGAGAACTTCTGAATCTTATTTACTTTTTTTCCCCTTTTTTTAAAGAGAGAGGGACAATGAGAGAGAAAGAGAAACAATTTTATATAGTTTTTCATGTGGCTTTCGTTGCTCTGAGATTCCTTTGTGTACATGGTGCTGGGATTTGAACTCGTGTACTGGCACATGCTGGACAAGCACTGTAACCGCTGAGCCACCACTCCAGCCCCTCTTATTCACTTTTATAAATTTATATTTATTGAAAGTGTTGCTCTCTTAAAACGTAGCTTTGCTATGCTATTTAGGGAATTTTATTTTCCTTAACTCCTTTTTATGTTTCTCACTTTGCACATTCCTCTACAAATCACATTCTGCTTCTTTAAATGTTATACATTCAGATTTTCTTCATTTGGTGCTTATGCCTAAATTATTCAGGCTCAAACTTCTTCTGCTGATTTTCCTTATTAACCTCTAAAGCTGTTCCTCTTTTTCCCCCAGCCCCTCCAGCATCTGTTGTTGTTCGAATTTTTCATTTTTGCCACTCTAACAGGAGTGAGGTGGTATCTCATTGAAGTTTTGATTTGCATTTTCCTTATACCTAATGATGTAGAGCATTTTCTCATATATTTATGGGCTTTCTGGACTTACACTGGTTAGAAGTTTCTTTTTAGCTCCGTAACCTATTTATTGATTGGATTATTTGTAAGTTTGGAGTTTAGTTTCTTTAGTTCTTTATATATTCTGGATATTAGCCCTCTGTCCGAGGTGTAGCAGGCAAAGGTTTTCTCCCATTCTGTAGGTTCTCTCTTGATGCTCTTGACTAGATCTTTAGCTGTGCAAAAACTTTTTAGTTTAATTGCATCCCATTCATTTATTCTTGACTTTGCTGCTTGAGCCATGGGAGTTTTGTTGAAGAATGTGCTGCCGACTCCTATGTCCTGTAGTCCTGTAGTGACCTTACTTCTTTTTCTAGTAAGTTTGAAGTTGTTGACTTAATATCCAGGTCTTTGACCCATTTGGATTTAATTTTTGTGCATGGTGAAAGATAAGGATCCAGCTTCAGTTGTCTACACATGGCTGTCCAATTTGTCCAACACCATTTGTTGAACAGGCTATCTTTCTTCCACACTATGCTTTTGTCCCCTTTATCAAATATCAAATAGTTAAAGATATGGGATTTTGTCTCAGGATCTTCTATTCTGTTCCACTGGTCTTCGGTTCTGTTTTTATACCAATACCATGCTGTTTTTGCTACTACAGCTCTGTAGTATAATTTCAGGTCAGGGATTGAGATACCCCCTACTTCTTCCTTCCTGTAGAGTAATGTTTTGTCTAGTCTGGGTCTCCTGTTATTCCATATGAACTTGAGAATTGCTTTTTCTATATCTGTGAAGAATGCCATTGGTATCTTGATGCGGATTGCATTAAATCTGTATAGGGCTTTGGGTAGAATGGCCATCTTTATTATATTGATTCTGCCTAACCATGAGCATGGAATGTTTTTCCATCTATTCAGATCTTCTGTAATGTCTTTTCTTAGTGTTTGATAGTTTTGTTTGTAGAGGTCCTTAACATCCTTTGTAAGGTTAATGCCCAAGTATTTCATTTTGCCGGTGGGGGGGTGGCGGGGGGGGGGGGGGGGGGGGGGGGGGGGGGGGGGGGGTGAATGGGAGAGATTTCCTGATTTCTTCTTCTGCAGATTTGTTGCTGAAGTAAAGGAAAGCTAGAGACTTACTGGAGTTGATCTTGTAGCCAGCCACTTTGCTGAAATCGTCTATAAGCTCTAGGAGTTTTATGGCCAATAATATTGGGTCTTCTAGGTATAGAATCATGTCATCAGTGAATAGAAATAACTTAGCTTCCTCTTTTCCTATACGAATACCTTTGATTTCCTTGTGTTGCCTGATAGCTCTGGCAAGGGTTTCAAGGACTATATTGAACAAGAGTGGGGAATGTGGACAGCCTTGTCTAGCACCTGAATTCAGTGGAAATGCTTTCAGTTTTTCTCCATTGAGGATAACATTGGCTATGGGTCTGAAAAACAGGGTGTGGACACGGGCTTCAGACGTTTCGCATTGGTATCACCTGCCAGTAATTCTAGATCGTTCAAGGGGTGCACATAGAGGCCTACTGATCAAACGTGTGCCTCCGAATTCCAGGTGTGGCAATGAAAGAGCTAATGTAGAGAGGCCTTGAGGGGGCGGGATGAAGGCCTTTAAAAAAGAGGCTCCAGCCAGCAGTTGAGAGCTCTTCCTTTGGGAGAAAGCTCTGGTACTTTGCTGCTGGACGTGGTGTCCCTGCTCCTTTGGAAGGTGAGCTCTTGTCAGCAGTTGAACCTGCCTATGCTTTGCTCCTGAACTTCCCAGCCTTCAGAACTGTGAGAAATTGCTGTCTTTCTTTGTTCTGAAATAGAGTCTTGTAGTGTTGCCTTGACGTGTTTGAGATTACTTAATGTTAAGCATTTTGTTGTAGCAGTACAAATGAACGTTGCCTTGAAAGAGAGATGTAAAACATGGATATATAAAAAGAGAAGTAAAATTTGGATAAAGAAAGACTGTTTCAGGTTTCCAGCCTGTGGTTTTTCTCATCCCAAGCTGGTCCCTCAGGTCAGAACCCAGCTGGACCAGGACATTCAGCCACTATGCAAAGCAGTGTGGAGAATCCTCAAAAAATTAAGGATGGTACCACCTTATGACCCGGCTATCCCACTTCTGGGTATTTTCCCAAAGGAGTTAGAATCAGCATATTATAATGATATGGCTTCATCAATGTTTATAGCAGCTCAATTTACTATAGCTAGATTATGGAACCAACCCAGATGCCCCTCACTTGATGAGTGGATACAAAAACTTTGGTACTTATATACAATGGAATACTACTTGGCCACTAGAGAAGATGATATTATGGCTTTTGATGTCAAATGGATGGAGATGGAAAAAATTATGCTCGGTGAAGTATCCCAATCTCAGAAACTCAAGGGTCAAATGGTATCTCTCATCTGTGGAAGCTAGAATAATTGGGGAAGCAGTATGTTAGATGACTAAGTTAATAATAACTTCAAGCTGTATGATTCTCAATGCAACAGGGAAATGGCTCCCTAGGATACTTGGAGGCGTAGAGAGGGGGAGGGTGAAGGAAGAACTCCTAGGAGACTGGAGGGTGGGAATATGGGGGAATCATCCCAGAAGATCTCTGCCCTCCATGAGATATCCATTTAACTCAGGAGATCTTCTGGGGGAAACAGCAACAGGGGAAACCCAAGCTGGGCATCCATGACATGGCATTAGCCCTGGATGACTAAGTATATATACATTGATTCTTAAATGTTTGATAATGTTTCCCCCTCAATTGTATCTCTATATACACCTAATAAATAAAAAACCCTCTAAAGCTTATCAATAGCTGTCTATCTCTTGAAAAGGTAGTAATGTAGGAAAATTTTCACTTAGCTTGCTCACTCTCTCCTCCCCTCTTCTTTGACCAAATTGTGGCTGAGTTTTGGATGTGTTTGTTCATTTTTCCATTGATTATCATTTGTCTAGAGAACAAATCTGCTTTCCCCACTTCTCCTTTCTTTCTGTCCCTGCTTCTGTATCCATGCACAGGATTTTCTCACCACTAGCAAGCTCAGGGGAAGCCCAGAAGTGTGGGAGTGGGATTCCACTGAGCTAGAGACTGCAAGAAGTTCAGGGAAGTTCGTGAACTGTGAGGCAAACTTTACCCAGGGTGGGCTGGAAGGAAAAACTGGCAGATGAGTCCTTCTTATTTCCTATTCCCAAACACTCCTGGTCAAAATAAATGTAAACAAGCTGGGCGTGGTAGTAATCCCAGCTGCTCAGAAGGCTAAGGCAGCAGGATCTCAAGTACAAGACAGCCTAAGCAATTTAATGATACCCTGTCTCAAAAAAAAAAAAAAGTTAAAAAAAGGACTAAAGATGTGGCACAGTGAGTGTGACCCTGGGTTCAACCAATCCCTGGTCCAAAAATAAAAAAAAATAAATAAATAAAAAGAGAAAAGGAAAGTAATAGGGCTGAGCACAGCTGTGATCTCTGCAGCAGGGTAAACCACCTGTGGTGAAGGGGTAACCCCACCACCTGCACTTGTTTTTCCTCTCCTCTTCCCACACTTTCCTCTGAACTCAGTTTTGCCATCCTAGAATTGCAGCAATTTCCAAAAACTCTGTTGCCTGTGAACTTTGCTTCAAGCTCTGCTTTCTAGGAGATATTTGTAACAGTACATGTCTTTCATTTTTCTTTAATTTAGGGAAATTTTAATTTTTATTGTGTATTCACATAACCCTGCTTATTATTTCTTTATATGCTCAAGCTTTGTATATCTTATCTCCATTCTTTCCTCCCTTCATCTCTTGTTCCCTTCTGTCTAGAGTTCCTTGCCCTAATATTAGTTTATGAAGTCATTTTTTAGTCCTATGAGATCTATTTTCAAAACATTTATTGATTTCTTTATTTCAGTAACTGTTTTTCAAGCCCATTAGCACCAATTAGCTGTTTTTTGTACTCCATGTTCCTGCTGTCTTGCCCATATCTTTTCTATGATCCCAAAAACCAATGGTTGTTGTATATTCTTTGTACATTCCATAGTTCTGCTACCTCTGTTCCATTTTTTAGCAGTTCTGCTTTTTGGTGGCTAGCCATACCCATCAGTCACTTCTTGCTTTTGGTGGTGACATTGTGGAGGCAGGGGCTAAAAACCTAGCTTCCTGCTCCTCCAGGAGACTTGGGTTTGGATGATCGTTTTCACATTCACTATCTGGGTTCAGGTCATCCCTTCTCTTCCCACCCTTTATCCTTTCTCATTCCAAGGGAACTTACCAGAATTTCTGCTCTCATCCTTACCATTTTCTGGGAGCCACCATTCATTGCGCATGGATTTGTGAAGGAGTGGAGATAAGGGACACTTGATGCTTATACCTTATGTTCCTGGCTATTTCCTGTGTGGTGTTGGGTGCCTGCTTCGATCCTGCTGCCTTTCACAGATGCTGTGCTCAGAATTTTGCATTCACACCTTATAATCCTGGTAAATAATCAGACAAGGGCACTGTGCAAAGATTGAAGAACACAGACAGAATATTTTCCCCATGCCTACCCACTCCTTTCCCATCCTAATTTGTGTTTCCTGGCCTTCATCCAGGAATCCAGGGGATCCTTCACCACCCTCCACATCAAGACCCCTAAGGGGTTTTAAGTGTTTTAGTTGGATCCTGAGCACCACTCTGAGACCCATCAACCTTTCCATTTTTTCTGACCCATTTTTAAGTTTGGATTTGAGAGAAGAGGAATATTATAGAGGAATATTATATCCCAAGTCAGTTCACTGTCTTCTCCATTAGCAATATTAAGAGTTTAAACCATTCCTGAACTTCCTTTAAAAAAAACACTAAAGAATTAAGTACTTAATAGAGCATACAGACTCTTTTTTTGTTCCTCTTCTTCCCAGCCTGATGCCCCAACTTCTGTGACCCCATGCCCTGTGCTTCAGTAGGAGGGGACTCTTAGCAGTTCCTTGAAAACATACCATTAATTTGGGCTGCTGTGCTTTGCATGTACTGGTCCCATTTCTATGAAAACTTACCTCCTTTCTCTACAAAATCCCTAGAAAATGTTAACCCACATTTTCACCATCAGCAACATCTAATATTCCTGATCCTGTGCATTTAATCAGCAAATATTTGCTGAGCAACAACCAAGTACCAAACACTGGAATGTGCACTAAGGCAACAGTGATGAGAAAAATAGTCTGAGCTTTCATCTAGTGAGAACTAGAATTTAGGACTTCATCTAGTGACAGAACCAGATCAGCGACCAATATGCAGTCAAAACAAAAGGTGATAAGTGGCCAATAAAGAATGTGATCCTGTGGTGCCTAGTGTTGCTTAGGGGAATTAGGAAAGCTGTCCTGCTCAAAATAACTTCTCATGGTCCAAAATCAGTTGGATAAAAGCAGATCCAAGAGATATTTCCTACAAAGAGAATAATATTGTGTATTAGACTTTTTTTCCCCAACAAAGAACTTGAATAGATCGACAGATGTTTGAAAGGTTTTGTGCCCCCCCATATCCTATAAAAAGACCATAACAGCAATTGCATGATCAAATTTATTTTTGAGGGATCATTCTCACTACTATATGCAGGAAGAAATATGAGGTGGGTTGGGGTGACTGTATGAGAAAAACAAGCCATGGAACTGTTGCATTTTAGACTAAGTAAATGATATATGAATTAGATTAGCTGAAAGTAAAACTCTCATTCCTTTATGCTACTTCTGACTAGTTATATACCACTATTATCATGTGTACTGCAAAGTATTTTAATGATTTAGTTTATAGACGTGTATGCAAAACTAGGTATGAAGTGCTTAATGTAGCTATCTTCAGTATGTTCTCAATGCTGCTATATGAATGAATCCTTAGTAAATACCTACAGAATGAATGAGTGAATGATCTTATTAGTTGAATAAGCTGGCACAATGGCTTGAGAAGTGAGGGCAGGGAATTGGCCAATTAATTAGGAGTCTTTACATTAGTTAATGATGAGAGAGGATGAATGTAAGGTTTTAAAGAGAAAAACATATAGGATAAGAAAAGGAGTATAAATATAGTTCAGGATAGATTACAAGATTTTTTATTTTATTTTCTTAATGAAATGTGAAAACACAGGGCTTCCAGTAGGGGATGGAAGGACATAGGCTATTTGAGGTGATAGAGGATGTAAAATAGATACTTAGGAAGAAAGGGAATCATCTCAATAGGAAATGAAAGAAATACCATGCATTATATTGAATTTATGTATGGAAAAAATGTTTAAAAAATCTAATTAAACATGCACTCCATTGTTTACTCAACTTTATAGGATGTCAAAGAGGATCAAATTCAGGCCCACAGATAAACTCTTAAACCTCTTTTCCCTCTTCTTAGATCTCTCTTTCAGAGTCAGATGACTTATTTTTTTCTCTCCATAAATAACAGCCTCCTACTGGGTTTAGTTTTACCTTCTACCTTCTTCCTGATCATTTTTAAGATCAATAATTGTTCTTTACGCTTAAATTCTTGGTATATTTCTCCCACTGTGACCATTCTTCTCTGCTTAGACTTTGGTTCTGGGTCAGAGGAGACCAGTAGCTGATCAGGACACGAGGCTCAGTCTAGGAAAGAAGATCAATTGAGTTTGTCCTTGCAGAGGACTAGGGGGTGGGCAAGTCTGTGAACATTCCAGCTTCATTTTTATTAGATTGTAAAAGTAGTACAGATACTGTCCTTGTCTTTCAGAATAGTGGATCTCAAACATGAATGTGTACATGCTTACCTGTATAGCTTTTAAGAAACTCAAGTATCTAGGCTGCTTGTTTAGAAATTCAGACTTAGTAAACTGTGAATGTTTTCAAGAGTCCATTGGTGAATCTAACATGTGCTCTGAGTTAAGAATTACTTTTCTTATCCAATAAAAGCAACCAGGACTTATAGGAAAACTGATTAACTTCAGGGCTGAGAAAGGAATATATAATCTAAACCATAATCAATCTCTTGTAATACCAGAAGGTGAAGGTACACTAAAAAACTAAATAAATGACAGAGACAGGCTCATCAGAAAACATGGGAATCCAACCTGAAGGAACTAATTGATGCCAATATTAAAACAATTTGAACAATAAAATAATATTGAATTTCAATTCCTAAGCACAATAAATTTCCACATCATTATTAACATAAACATTGAAAGCATCAGTGAATGGAAGATATGGGTAGACCTTCCTTAGAGTAGACTTTAAATTAATAAACGCAGAAGAAAGGGGAAATAGTCCATTAGGCAAACACGCTAGTAATGAATATTGCATGTAATATCCACCACTGTATTCTAAAATTAGTGGGCAAAAGTTTGAAAAGAAATAGGATTTGTACAATATCACAATATCTCCCCTAGGACAGTTGTCAACTACAGATGGAAATACAAATTCCGAATGGAATAACGCAGCTGTCACATGCTTTCTTGTTCTGGAATGTGATGTCCCCATTTTAGACCCTGCCCAGTATTCGCATATATACCCCTTTGTCCTTTTCCTATCATTGATTATTCCCATTTTTCAGTTCCTTCCACGATTTTAGACATGTTCTCTGACTAACCATTCTGAACTAGCTCTATTACTCTTTCTCCTTATGGCCCTTGTCACGATGAGAACCACATACTGTCTTCTTGTTAAGTGTCTGCACTGTGTGCTCCTTGACGGAAAGGATCATCTGCATTTTCTTCACCAAGGTGCTCAGTGACTGATGTGGTTCCTGAGATGCATATGGAAATGAGAAATATTTTATGAAAATGAGAACAAATGAGTAAATGAACAAATAGGAAAGTCCTGTTTCTGAAATAGAAATCCAAAATATATACTAAGAAAATATCCTGAATACACATAAATACATGAGCCTGAATCATGTCTGTGAATTACTGAGATTATATAATAAGTTTTTTTCTCTTTGTATTCTAGTTACTAAATCCACAAATGATTTATATTCATTGCTTGTGTTGGAAAAAGATTATTGCTTTAAATTATAGATTGTTATTCTAATTCTATAAGTATCTGATGGATTTCTGGAACAACACTTCTCTAGGCCTCCTTTCTCTTGTCAGTTTGAGATGAAAAATGGGTTTCATGCATAGGTTCTCTGAAAGTCCCTATCTGTGTTGATAAGAGGTTTGTATTGGCTCAGAGCAATACATTACTATAATTGATTAGTGATTTCTGCCTTGCATAAGATTCATATGCTAACCAGATCATTTCCATCTTTTGAATAAATGACTTATGTTCTTTAAATTCATTAATTATGTAATTCTGTTCATGTTAAATTGCATCCATTAATATGTGTTCCTAAGACACATACTAAGGAGTTAATGGGTCTGTTGTGCCCAAGGCTCTTAGGACTTTTAGGGACCCACTTAGCTTAACATTACTCCTAATTGGTGTTTTCCACACATCCAAATATGATTTTGTTGATCATTTGTAAAGTATATTTTCCAACGTTTAAATGGTTTTATTTAATAAACCACAGGGTTGATAACATCTTCATTATGAAATTTTGGTTGTTGATATTAGCAGAATTAATCTATCAATGCTGTGTGCTTAATGATTTCCTTTGAGTTCTTTGCTGATTCAAAACAGTTGAGCAGAGCGTGACATAATGCACCAAGTTAAAAGGATAGGGAAAGTTCAAACAGAAAACTAAAAATAAGTTAACAGGATAAGGCAAGCAGTTCTCAAAGAGCCAATGGGCTAACAATGATGGATTACAGCGCCACCTGCTGGCAAAATGTATTGTCTTTTTTACTGCTTAATGAGTTTGTTGCCCGCTCCTGGGCTTTTTTTGTTTGATTTCTGTGTATGTAGGGTTTATTCAGATAAAATTTCTTCTTTAATCAACTAACAAATCAAACGATTCTGTTTTCAGCTCACTATTGCTACAAAAGACACAGTAACATGCTCAAATGGGAAACTTTCTCATGTAGTAAAAATTCTAAACCTTTTTTTTCCCTCCCATCTTTGTGACATAAGGGTGGGGTGATAGGAAACTGGAGGTAAGGGAGATAGAAAACAGACTCTCCAGGCACTGTCAGAATGGATCACATTTATTGCTCTAGATTTGTTTTAGCACTTCAAATTTACCATTAGTTCTTAGATCCATAACACTCAGTTATTCTAGATTCAGCTATCACAAGTGATGGCTGGCATCCCAGCATCATATGTGGCCTGAAGGTCTTTTGGTTTTTAAATTATGACTACTTTGATTGGCTCTGGCTAACTGCAGATGCGGCCGTCTTTAATCTCTCTGTAGGGCTGACATCAAGGCAAGGGATGTGAAGTCAGACCATCAAACATATGATGATGTTAATAGGCGCTGGACTCCCACCTGTCTTGCTAGAAAAAAAATACTAACTCATTTAAACATGACAGATAGCAGAATAATCGAGCCATTATTTAATCATCTTCATAGGTATAATGATTTATTTCAGGCACTAAGGCATGTAAAGGTATGACTAATTGCTGCATTTCCCTCTCCAGATCATAGGAGTGGGAGACACTAAGCAACGAAGGCGAGTTTAGGCATTAATTTGCTGGGAAATTAGCAGCTAAATTTCAGGAACTCAGGGGTCCATTTTATGTTTATAATTCTGCAAAATTTTGGGTTACCAAAGGACAGAGATGTATTGACAGGTTTAGTTGGGTTCAAAAATTCATGAATTATTGAGAAGCTAAAGATTTATCAAAAATGCAATCTGAAAGAATCTAATTTAGTCTAATTTCAGGAATTCTTAATTTCTTTGTTGCTTGCTTTCTTGTTTGTCAGAGAAAGAGAACCCATTAGTGGTTCGTAGGGATAGATTTCATCTTTACTTGAGAAACAGAGGTAAATGCTGAAGGGCTGGCACATTGGTGCCTGTCTTTTCCTGCTGTCAGCCACTCCATTGCTTTTCATATCTGTTATAATTCATCTTAAATACATTTTCTCTTCTATTTTGGTAATTTCTAAAACAGTTTAAAAGCCCTTTTAGTAGCACATTATTATCTTGATGGGAATTATTAGAATATAATCATCAAATCTGAATAGTTTCCTGTTCATAGATGAAAGTATTATAGACAAAAGACCATGAGATATTATGTGAATCAAAAATAGGTTGTTTTGTTGAGAAATATGAGCTTATGTTGATAATTGAATAAAAATTGCTTTTATAAACTGCACATTCTAAGTGAATTCCTATGATGTCCATTGTAGTTCCAAAAATTTTCCTTTTGGTATACAACAGATTTAATTATAATTCTGTTTTATCATTTTAAATATTGTGTAATTTTTAACCCTTTAGAATGGTGAAAGTTATAAAAAACATTAAAGGAAGGCAGTGATATTTAGGAAATATATTTAAAAACACCATATAAATTTACATTTGGTATATGTTACAGGAATCTCAGAACATAGTCTTTCTGATAGAGATCTAAGTTATTGTTTTCTTTCGTTTTTTAAGAGGGACAATGAGAGAGAGAAAGACAGAATCAGTTTCATTTAGTTTTTCATGTGCCTTTCATTGCTTGGACACTTCATGGTGTATATGGTGCTGGGGTTCGAACTTGCATACTCATGCATGCCAGGCAAGCACTGGAACCCTTGAGCCACCACTCCAACACCTCCCCCACCAAGTTATTTACTTGTTTTTATCTATCACTCTTTTAAAGTAAACAATTTTTATTTAGTTTTCCATGTGGCTTTTGTTGCTCTGAGTCTGTTGTATACATGGTGCTGAGGTATGAACTTGCATACTCATGAATGCCAGGCAAGTACCATAACCACCAAGCCACCACTCCAGCACCCCTACAAGTTATTTTTAAAGCAATCTGTTTACACAGGAACATGATGAAGACTGGATGATAAATATTATTTACTTTCCTAATGGAAAGTTTTCACTGCATTATTTATGTTACTTGCCTAAGTTTTTAGTCTTAGTACATGAGCTACTTCATTTTTTTAAGAGGGAAGGAAAGGGAGAGAGAAGGAGGGAATGAATTTTATTTAATCTGTTTTTTGACACTTAGCTATGTATGAAGTGCTGGGGTTTGAACGTATGTCCTTGCTCATGTCAGGCAAGCGATCTACCACTGAGTCACACTCCCTCAATCCAGCTCCCTCAATTTTTAAAAAGTATTTATAGAATAGCTTTAGGCTCATAGCAAAATTGAGAGTAAGGTACAGAGATGTTTCATATGCAACTGCCTCCACACATGCACAGCCTCCCCCATTATCAACACCTCAAGCACAGCATTATCACCCAAGTGCAGAGTTTACATTATGGTACAATTCAGATCCATTCTGTGGGTTTGGACAAATGAGTAATGACACAGATCCACCAATATGGTATCCTGCAGAGGATTATTTTCCTTACCCTAAAAAATCTCCCCTAATCTGCCTATTTATTCCTCCCCAGTCCCAACTCTAACAATTACTGATCTTTTCGTTGTCTCCAAGTTTTGCCTTTCTCAGAAAAATAGACAGTAAAATTTCTTGGTGTCTTGGTTGGGATTTGGTTCCAGGAACCCCATCACCCTCAGGTACCAAAATCTACAGATGTTCAAGTTCATTATGAAAACCATAGTCTTTGCAAATAACCTATGCACATGCTCCCATAAGCTTTAAATCATCTCTACAGTACTTATATTCCTACCACAAGGTAAGTGATATATAAGGTTGTAACAATGTGTTTAGGGAATGATGACAAGAAAAATATCTGTATAAGTTTGTACAGTTATAATTTTTTTCCAATTTTTTTCTGGATCTATGGTTGGTCAAATCCACAAATGTGGATTTCAATTGTAGTTGGAATCAGGCAGTTATATATAGTCTTTTCAAAATGGCCCTTTTCACTTAATAATGTGTATTATTTATAGTTCAGTTTTCTCTAGGTCTTTTATTGCTTGATAGCTCTTCTTATTTTTATACCAAGAATCGAACCCAGCAGTGCTTAACCACTGAGCCACATCCCAGCCCTTTTAAAAAAAAAAGTTTTTTTTGAGACAGGGTCTTGCTAAGTTAAGTTACTCAAAACCTTGATAAGTTGCTGGCTTTGAACTTGCAATCCTCCTGCCTCAGCCTCCTGAGCCGCTGGGATCACACTCCACATGATAGCTCCCTTTTATTGCTGGGTAGCATTCTATTGCCTGGTGTATCACGGTCTATCCAGGCTATCATGGTTACGTGCAAGTTTTGGTAATTATGAATAAATCTCATATAAATATCTATATGAAGTTTTTTGTAAGGATATAAATTTTCAACTTCATTGAATAAACCCTATGAATCATAATAGTTGGATTGTATGGTCAGAATATGTTTAGTTTTCTAAGAAACTACCAATCTGTCTTTTAAAATAGCTCTTCCATTTTAATAGGTATGGCCCAAACCTAATTGTTTTGATTTGCTTTTCCTTAATGACATATGATTTGAAGCATCTTTTCATGTGATTCTTTGCCATCTGTGTATCATCTTTGGTTACACATCTGTTAAGGTTTTTGACCCATTTTTAAAAATTGAAAAATTGGTTGTTTGACATCAGTAAATCATGTTGTTGTTTTTCCCAGTTCGCTGGATTCACAGTTTGATTTTTCTTGATCTTTTCTAAGAATTAGCTCTTTTGGTTTTGTTTATTTCTCACTGATTTCCTGATTTTTGGTTTTATTTCTGCTCCAATTTTTATTATTTTTCTTACTTTGGATTTTATTTTTCTCTTTCTTATATTCCTGAAATGGAAGCTTAGATTACCATTTTCTAATGCATGAATTCAATGCTACAAATTCCCTATTAGCATTGCTTTCAATGCATCCTACAGGTTTTGATTACATGTACAATTTTTTTTTTTTTAGTTTTTCATGTGACTTTCATTCCTCAGACACTGAATTGTGTATGTGGTGCTGGGGTTTGAACTCATGTACTTGTGCATGTGAGGCAAGCACTGTAACCGCTGAGCCACCGCTACAGCCCCTACATGTATAATTTTTTAAAATTTAGTTCTATATAGTCCAAAATTTCTTTTTTTGACCTGTCATTTAGGGGTGTGTTGTTTTAATCTCACAGTCTTTTTGGATTTTTCATGTATCTTTGTTATAGATTTCTAATTTTAACTCCAATGTGGTTATATTAACCATACCTTGTGATTTCTAGTCTTTAAATTTAAGGTATGTTTTAGGAGTCAGAATGAGGTCTATCTAGGTGAGTGTTCCATGTAAGCTTGAGAAGAACATATATTCTGCCATTGTTGGGAGAAGCAGTCCATAGATGTCTACTATTCCAGTTGATTGATAGTGTCATTGAGTTCAATTATGTTCTTCCATTTTTGTGCCTGCTAGATCTATTCATTTCTGATGAAGGGATGTTGAAATTTCCAATAGTGAATTCATGGATTTCTTCCTGAGTGTGTTTGGTTTTTACCTCACATATTTCAAATGCTTTGTTTGTAGGCACATATATATACTATTATGTTTTCTTGGAGAATTGACTTTTGTACATTATATAATGCTCCTCTTCATCCCTGATAAATTTCCTTGCTTTTAAATATGATCTGAAGTGGCAGGAGTGGTGGCTTGGTGGTTTTGGCACTTGCCTCGCATGTGCAGGGATGTGAGTTCAAACCCCAGCACCGTGTACACAACTAAGTGTCAGAGCAACAAAAGCCAAGTGAAAAAACTAAATAAAAATTGATTATCTCTTTGTGTCTCTCACTGTCCCTCTCTCTTTAAAATATATATATATATATATGATCTGAAATTAGTATAACTACTCCTGCTTTGTTTTGACCTGTGTTAGCATGGTATTTATTTTTCCTATTGCTTCTTTTAATCTATAAGTGTCTTTATATTTGTGCTAGATTTCTTATAGACAATGTATAACTGAGTCCTATTTTTTGAAACAGTCTGATTAATCTTTTAAATTGATGCCTTTAGACCATTGATATTCAAAGTGGTTATGGATAATGTTGGCTTAACACCTATCATATTTGTTACGGTTTTCTATTTTTTTCTTGTGTTCTTTGTTCCTATTTATATCTTCTACCATTTTTCTTTCTTGGGTGGTATTAATTAGGCATTTTATGTAATTCTAGCTTCCCTTCTTTTTTAGCACATCAGTTATACTTACTTTTTACTTCAGTTAGTAGTTGCCCTAGAATTGGCTATTACATTTGCAACTAAATCAAGCCCACTTTTAAATACTTTATATCGTTTCATAGTGTTATGATTTCAATGTGAGGTGTCCTCTAAAAGTTCATGTGTGAGACAGTGCAGGAAGATTTAGAGATGAAGTGACTGGGTTAAAACTATCATAACCCAATCAGTGAATTAATCCCCTGACAGGGATTAACTAAGTGGTAACTACAGGCTGGTAGAGTGTGGCTGGTGGAGGTAGGTCATTGGAGGCATGCCCTGGGAGTATATATTTGGTGTGCTGAGTTTAGTTTCTCACTCTCTGCTTCTTTATCATGTCCTGAGCCACTTTCTTCCACCATACTCTTCCACCATGGTTTTCTGCCTCACCTCAAGCCCCAAGGAATGGAGACTGCCTTCCATGAACTGAGACCTCTGAACTGTGAACCCCCCAATAAACTTTTCTTTCTCTGTTTTTGTCAGGTCTTTTACTCCCAGTAGCCAAATAGCTGACCAAAACACGTAGGTAGTTTGAGCGTCTTTATAACAAAATAGTCCCAATTTCTTCCTGCCAACCTTAGTATCATTGCTATCATTCATTTTACTTAAAATGTACATAATATTTACAGATGAGATATAAATGTAAGTATACATGATTTAATACATTTTTGCTACAATTTAAAAAAAACTGTTAGATCAATTCAAAATAACAAAAGCAAAGGTTTTATTTTACCTTCATTTGCTCCTTCTTTGATGTTCTTCCTTTCTTTGGGGAGATGTTAGTTTCTGGCCTCTATTATTTTCTTTCTAAAGGGACATCTTTAATTTTTTTTTGGAAAGACAGATCTGATGACAACAAATACCCCATTGCTGCTTGAGAAGGTATTTTAACTTTTTTGGAGGTAGTTTCCCAGGGTACAGAATTCCAGTTTGGTGGTTTTTCTCATCTCAGCACTTTAAATATTTCACTTCACTCACTCTCTTCCTGCTCACATGATTCCCAAGATGTCAAAAGTTAATTCTTACTACTTTGTTCCTCTAAAGGTAAGATCCACCCCACTGCTGTGTAGGTATAGTGTTTTTTGTCTTCTTGCTTTTTTGTTATTTGTTTGTTTTTTCCATTTCTGCTGTTTTAACATTCTGAGTTTCCTGGGTCTGTTTGGGGTCTGCTGTCAGGTTAGGGGGTTATCCATTATTATCAATAATGCTCATTTCTCTTTCTGCTGCTCAAGTTACGTGCATGTTACTCCTTGTGTAGTTGGACCACAGTTCTTGAATATTATGATTATTATTAGTCTTTTTTTTCTCTTTCGTTTTCAGTTTTGGAGATTTCAGTTAATATATACTCAAACCAGCATCTTTACTCAGCTGTATGTAGTCTCCTAATGAGCTCATTGAGGCCAGCTTCATTTCTGTTGCAGTGTTTTTCATCTCTAGCATTTATTTTTGGTTCTTTGTTAGTATTGTCATCTCTTTGCATCTTTTGTCCATCTGTTTTCTTTATCAGAATCCTTATTGTATTAATCATCATTGTTTTAAATGCTCTGTTTTATACTTACAACATCCCTGCCACATCTTGTTCTAATGCTTGCTCTGTATTTTCAAACTGTATACTGTATGTTTTGCCTGTGGTATACTGTCGTCTTCTTTTTCTTGGTAGCCAGACAGGATGTATTGGGCAAAGGGAACTGTGCTGGAATTGGGCCATTAGTAATGGATTGGTCAGGTATGAGGGTGGGTGAAGTATTCTATAGTCTCTTGATTAGTTCTCAGTATGACTCTAGTCTATGAACTTCAGAAGTGCTCTCCAATACCTAGCTTCATACACACACCCTGCTTCAATGTGGACAGATGACTACAGTGAATTGGAGTTGAGTATTTCCCATGTCTTAGATCAGTTATGCTCCAATAAAACCCCAGTTTAGGCTCTGATTAACAAGGTCTGCCGTCAGGAGAAACTAGTTAAGAATAGAGTGCTCTGGTATATTTCAAAGATTGTCCCTCCTCCCCTATCCCCTGCTGGAAGCAAGGAAGTATTTTTTTCCCATATGGCATTCACACACTTATCTATATTTTCACTTTCTATAGTTTTAGTTGCCCATGAATATTTAGTTGTCCCAAAATATTTAGTTGTCCCAAAATATTAAGCAGAGAATTCCAGAATTAAACAATTGATAAATTTTAAATTATAAACCATGACATGGTGGCATAATGAAATCTCAAGCTAGCCTGCTCTGTCCGATCTGGGACATGAGTCACATCATTGATCAGTGTGTCACATTGTATATGCTACCCATCCATTAGTTATCTTTTGAAACTATAAGATCAACTGTCATGGTATTACAGTGCTTGAGTTTAAATAATCATTATTTACCTTAATGGTTATAAAACATCAAGAGTAGTGATGCTGGGAAATATGTATGCTTATGAAGAAACTAAAGTGTTTTCTAAAGTATCATCTTACATCACAAGATTCGTTGAGAGAAATATCACATTCCCACAACTTATATTGCAGTATATTATCATATGGTTCTATTTTATTGTTAATCAGTTACTGTGTCTAATTTCTAAAGTCAACTTTATCATAGGTAGTGTATATATAGGGAAAAAAGTATAGCATTTATTGCAATCTGTGGTTCCAAGCACCTACCAGTGATCGTGGAACACTTTCCCTTATCTCCTATGATATAACTGCTTCCATGTGTTCTGATTCTGTTTTTGGTGGCAGTGGTTTTTCTTGTGATCTCATTTCTCTTAAATGAGAAGTGTTGGTTTTTTTTTTCAGTTTGTACAGACTTGGCAACTTCAATGCCCTTTGCATTCAGCATCAGAAACCAGAATAACTACATCCATTTTTAAACTGAATAAAACAAATAGTTGCTTGTTACTTTTGTTTTTGACAGTGACTGCCATGGACAGTTATGGAGGATTGGACTTCTTTATGAAATAAAAACTTAGAAAATTTGGATACTGGGTAAATGGGGAAAATGCTCACAAGGCAACTCTGCCCCATAGCCTTTCACCATGGTATTTATTGGGTTAACAAAGACATACAAAAAAAGAAAAAAGAAAAAAACTTTTAAGATGCTTTTAAGACAAAGAATTTCTATCTGATCAACTGTATCTAAAGCATGAAGGGGTGTGAATGTAATCCTAAAGAGTATTTGTATAATCTGTAAAGCTCATTATCAGGATCCTAATAGTCAATATACATATTCTAATATAAATTTTGTGTGGGGGAAGAAGGGGGCAGGAGGTTTTGATGCCTCTAGTGACCTGGAGACATGACTACCTGCAGGCACACTGCCTCCTGGCATCCCACATTGTGTTCCAGGCTGCCAGTCAGATGTCCCCAATGTCTCAAATCATGTCTCCAACAAGTAACAATCCTTTCCATTTTAGTTTGCCCTAAATTTAATTAATTCATATTAATTAAATTAATCCATATTAATTAAATTAAATTAATTCATATTCACTTAGCATATAATAGCATAGAACTCTACATTATGAAATAAGGGTACTTATACCTTGGTGGGAAGACAGGTAAATAAAATATTTTAAAAACTTGGATAATTTTTAGAACAAAGATATTATGTATTTATAAAAGATAATAAAATTCATATACATTTATAATTAACTCATAAAAGGCAGAAATGCAAGCTTATAAAGTAACAAGAAGAAAATCTTTAGCAGTGTTTTATACCAGATGTTATGTACATTTTGTTGAAAGCTAACTGGGAAGTCACCTCATGTTCTTACCGGAGGTGAATACTGAGCTGCTTTTTGAAGGAATCAGAAGACAACATAGGGGAAGGGACAATGCCTCGAGAGGAGCTGGTGTGCAGGTGTGTGAATGCTCAGAGGTGTGCATTGTCTGCAGCATTCCGTGAGCCCCACAGGTCGTTCTGAGTGACTGAAGGGGAGATAGAGGCTGTAGGGGCTGCAGGACAAAGTGGAAAGCCCAACCTGGCCTTGGGAGCCTTGGAGGTTCACTAAAGGGTTTTTAAACAGATCACAGTTGGGTTTTCGGGAGCAGACTCTGGCAATGGGAAGCTCTGCTTAAGGTTATCCCAACCACCAGTCAAGGGCCTGAGGCAAGGTTGCAGCTGCCAGCGTGCAAGGAGAAGGAGCCTGTTCACACATCAGTAGTGTCAAGGAAAAGCCAGAGTAGGGCACGGTTACAGTGGTAAAAACAGGTTTTATTCAGGAGTATTGCAATAGAGGAGGAGATTGCAGTATAGAACTTGGCTCAATTCCAAATATGGCATGGACAAGAAGAACATGGGGCCAGGGGATTCAAACATACTAAAGAAACATCAAAGATACGTAAAGAATTCAGACTAAATTGCCTAATGAAAGAAAAAGTCTAAAATGCTCTAAATTTAATTACAAGGGCTAGAAGATAGAGGGGGAAAAGAGATTAGGGGTTAATTAGCAGCTGTGGGCTAAACCATCAAAAGATGGTTCCACTTTCTTGAATGCATATTGAAACCTGGACTCAAACCCCAGGCAGCTCACCATTAGGCATCACCACCTCCTGTTTATGAATGAATTTTCCAGACTATTAACCCCAACCAGCCCAGAAGCAGTACATCCTTCCCTTATGCACCGACTTCCTGTCTTGAACCCCCCCCCCCCGCCCTGTTACACCATGCCTTGTATCTATAGCCAGTGTTTGGTCAGTGTTCATCGCTCTCCCTCACCAAATCTTCATGGTCCAGAGGCTCTGGGCCGTTAGGTCCCACAGACATTTCTAGATGCTCTCCAGTCTTGTTGCTGTTGGTTGCAGAACTTGGCCCAGGACTAGGTCCTTTTCTACTTAGTATTTGTGATGGTTCAATAAACATTATTTCAGAGACCCCTCAGTATCAAGAGCTTTGGTTTAACATGAACTACCTTGCTGAAGATATGCCCAGGAGATCAGACATCACTTGGGGGATGGAGGAAGATGAGGAACCTGGTTAGATTTCTCACAGGGAGAATGGAGAATTCTCTCTCAACCAACTTAGCAGGGTTCTTGTGAAAACTGGAATTCCCAAGGAAATAAAAGGTTGGATCCAAAACAAGATCCAGAAGCCTAACTGAAGTCTGATGACACAAAGAACCGTTTGTAGGAAAAACAAATTTGATAAGAATGAATAGGACTTTTATCCCACTGTATGTGGAAGCAATTTATATATATATATATATATATGTATCACACACACACACATACATATGCACACATATATAATGACTTGTATGATTTTGTGTGTAATGCACACTAGAAATAAAAATTTTAAAAGGGAGAGATTTTAAGATGGCATAAACAGAAGCAGAAGTTCTGGTATTTTCTTTCCACATCCCATTGATTGCCTTATAAACTGCAGTTTTGAAATTGCCATTGTTTTAAAACAAGTCTGTAGATGAAGTAGCCCAAGAATAATTGTAGAAAGGTAGAGGTGGACACTTGGTAATACTTTTAAGAATTCAGATAAGCAATGAGCAGAGGAAAGAAGACAGAAATGGAACATCCAGAGGGTGAAAGTGATGCCACAGAAGCTGAAGAAGGTAATTCATGTGTTTGCCGCACCCACCTACACTTAACTGTTGGGGGCCATGCTCCCTAACATGCATTCAGAAGGGCTGAGAACCACTGGAAAATAAAACATCGTCCTTGCCTGAGAGGCAAAAAGCAAATTGAGATTATATGATAGGTTGATAAGTGCTTTCATTAGAAAAGGTATTCTGTGCTCTTTAGTTATTTAGGTTAGGAAGTATGATGCTTAAGAATGTTCCTTAGAAAAGATAGGGGTTCCAGTGAGTGCCCCCTCCCTTGGTCAGGCAGGATTTAGGTAGAGAAGGCATAAGAGGTCTGTAATTTTGATCCAATGGAAAAAAAATGAGCAAAATAGTACCAGGAACCATCTCCCTGTTGTAGGCCATTACCATGAATACATGAGTGTACTGGCTCATTTGTATTCCTGAGGGGTATTACGTTCTTGCAAATTGTTACAGATAACAGTACTCACATTTAAATGAGAACTTTTAAATACCTTTCTCTATTTATAGCGGGGAAGGAAAGAAGTTCCCCAGTGGTGCTCCCTGGAGGCATTCATTAGGGGAAGTTTAATGAAGCAGGCAAACAGGTGCTTTTTCTGTGCCTTTTATAAAGGGCTGCAATGTGCTCTTACCATCCCTTCAGCTTCCAACTGGGAGCGCACATCAGCTGCTGAGCTAATAGCTCACAGCAGGGTCCTTTAGTGTGCTCTGCATAAATATTCAGTTTTATCTTCTGCCTGGTGATCCATCATAAACACAATGTGCAGAGAAAGATGGAAAATCTAAATACAGAAATGTGTGATTTCCTGGTCATAAATTTAAAGAAGTTTTGACACAGTGAGATTTAAGAAATAAACACTGACTATAGTTCTGGTGTATGAGTTACAAAAACTGTTGATTATTAAAGATTTTCCTAAATCCTCAATATGTTCAGAAAAATAATCCTATCTAGAGGACATCTCTTCTGTTACTTTTGGATCTCTTCCCCTTGCTAGCAATTCATACGTCTATGGGAATTTATAATATGTATAACCATTCTGAACAGGTTGATCATAATACAAATACAGTGTGGAATCTTTGCTTTCCCTTTTTAGGTATTTAACTTTTTAATCACTTGGGTACTTGAACACATGTCAATTTGGTATATTGTTTTCTTCTAACATCTACAGAGTAGAAAACCATTTTGTTTCCTCAAAGTTCACTTAAATGATCTAAATGAGGAATTTTTTTAAATGATTGCCCAATTTAGATAGGAACATATGATTCAGGTGAGGTTTTTTGTTTATTGAGAACTGACTTAGAAAACAATTTCTTCTAGGATTCAAGAAAAATATTATCTAGCTGAGAATTTATTGTAGCAACTGAATAAAACTGAAGTATGCAATTACTCTTGAAAGGTCAGCAGTTGCTACCTCTTTGCAGAAAAGGGAAGGATTCCTAAATTAATAAAACCAATGACAATCATTTCAAGTTAAAGATAGTAAAATAAAGCTGTGGTAAATGCAATCATTGAAGAATATACTTTTCATGTTGTTTAAGAGAAAATATGGTTAGGAAGGGCTAGACATGGAAAGAAGTCTTGGGTTTAGAAAAGCTGTTCTTTGAACAAGAGTCATTTGTGAATGCAGTGGCATAAAGATGACAGTTTATACATTATCCTTAAGATTGTGGTTCAGCTGTGAGTATGAGAGTCCCAGGGTTTGTGTGTGGTAGGGTGGAGGCTTAAACAAGTCAGATGTATGTGTGTCTCAAGTCTGGAGGTGGCAGTCCCAATCCACAGCTGGGAGGGTGGCTTTTGACATATCCTTAGGGACCCTATTATTTTAAACTTCTTGTTCATTATCCCTAAGAACATTTGTTCTCCAGATTCCAGATAACTTCTGGCCCCCAAGAAATCATGTCCACATTGTAGACAGTAGAAGAAAAGACCAATAAGGAAGAAGCAGAGCCTAGGCACCACCACCACACGTGTTGGTTGCATTTGCACATCATGGCCTGGCCACGCTCGTCCTCAACTGCACCACTGGCTGGAAATGCTTGCTTCACATCAGATGTCATTCCGTCCAGCCAAAAGTTGAGGGTCCTGTTACTATTAAAGAAATGGGAGGAAGGATATAGGCAGGCAAATAGCAGTCCCTTCCCAGGCTGCCTCACTAGAAAGAATAAGTTAGGTAAGTGGTGGTAGGGGCGAGGAATAGGACAAGTGCAGTGCACAAGGTCCCCACACCCTAGGAATGGGTTCTAGGCTTCCCGCTTCCCTGCCACCTGATGCTCGGGCCTTCTTTGGCCTCCCCTTGCTCAGCCATTGCTGCTACCCTTCCCTGAGAGAGTGTCTGGATATGGCACAGATTGAGGTTATGCACTAGGACCTGAGGTTGGGACATGATGACTGTCTCAGCCCTGGGCTAGCAGCCCTGTGGCACTCTCTCACCCACTCCTCTCCAACTGTCTGGTTGAGGTTGCAAGTCCCTTCACTGTGGTGGTTTGGAGTGGCAGTCCTTTGAAAGAGGATACACCTTGCTCAACTTCCCCACCTTGGTCAGGGAAAAGTGTATGGCTCTGGTCGCCGGCAAGAAGTGAAACCCAGCTGCCATCACATCCCTGGCACATGTGAGCCCTCAGAAACTGTGCCAGTCTTCATTTACCCCACAAATACCCCAGTTGACCTTGAGGATCTCCCTCCTCCTAACCATCCTGAATAGGACTTCTGTTGGTCTCTCCTAGATTGCTCCTGGCACCCTCAAGGAATAAGTATCAAAATACGTAGTGTGCAGTAATTCCTGATAGGATCTAATTAATTGCACTTAAAACTGTCAGTTCATTATTTAAAGATGCATGGTAAATTTCATGCTAATAATTTAAAATTTGAGTGATTCATAAAATGAAATTAAATAGGAATTATAAAAACACAATAACAAGTGAGACCAACTGTAGAAGAAGATGAAAATTTCATATTTTAGAATCTGTAGTGGCATTTCCACCCTCTGCTTCTTGAAAAGGAGGTACCATTTTCATTTTTCCCTGGGCCCTGAAAATTATATAGCTGGTCTGATAGGTAAGTTTGTGTATTGAAATTTAAGAATATCTTGCCTTTGAAATATTAGAGCCAAATTTGCAAAATTTCATGAGACAATTAGAACATCTACCTTTTGGCTGTCCAAGTGTGCCCTTCTTGTCAGGTGTCAAACAATTATATTCTCTCCTTCATCTCATTAACTACTTAGCCATTCACCATCCATGGACAAATAAGATATTAATGTATATAAGACTTGTATGCAGATCAAATTTGACATTAGCATTAGATGCAAAATAGCCCTGTCAATAAATCAGTGTGTATATTGCCTCAATGACCACAAAGTAATTTTCAGCATGTCTGATATAGATTTATATCCTTTTATTATAATAAACACCAGAAGTCTTTTGTTTTCCTCAGTATTTTTGAATAAGTGTGCCCTTTCCTCCCATTGTCTAATCCCGACAGTTCCTATATATATGGCTGGAAAAGACAATTTCTTGCCTCAAAGATGAGATGATAATAAATGAATTTATTCTCCTTTCCCTTTGGCTATGGCCCACCTACTCAGGGTTCTATTTATAAAGCCAGCTTGGCATGTAATTTTGTTACCTAATGGGATGGAGGTGAATAACAAGTGGTCCCACTGTAAAATAATCATGTGCAAGATGGATGAAGTAGAATGCTTGGTTTCAAGAATTTCCTGTACTATTAGTTCCTTGGGTAATACATCTTAACTTCTTTCAACGCAATTTGTGCCACCATTATCCCACATGTTTTCAGTTCTTGCAAAATGCACCTTTGTGTCAGGACCACACTGACATTTCCTCATCGATATTTCTTAATAAAATAACAACTGACAAGATATAAATTTAGGCACAAATACAATTCCTTCACGGTTGTTACTGTGTCAAAATACTCTGTTAAGATGGCACTGTGAGGAGTTAATGCTGAAGCTTGATGTTGTATTACTTTTTGTTTTTTTTTTTAAGGTAAATGTGCCAGTCCCACCATAAACCAACCATTAGCATCCATATTACAGGTGAAGTTCAAGACTGAGAAGTTGAAAATCAGTAAAGATGAAATTTTACTCAGCTTTTGACATATAAGTTAATTCTTCATTCAATAAACTTCATACAATAAGCTTAGCATGTGATGTTATAAGTACTGGAGATAGAGCTGTGACAACTAGAATTCCCACCCTCACAGAGGCTGTGTTGTCATGAATAGATAGAAACACATGTAATCTGTTAAGGAAGTTGAGAAATCATACAGCATAGATTTTTTTTATAGTGCTTTGGATCAAACCCAGAGCCTTGCACATGCTAGGCAAGAGCTCTGCCACTTAGCTGCAGCCCCACCGCTTGTCTTTTCTGTGTGAAAAATGAATTATATGGTGGAAATACTTTTTGCAGAAACTATTGGAAAGACAAGATAGAGGTGAGGAACTTGCACTCTAGAGTTACATAAACTGAGCTTTGATTCCTAGTTTTCCCTTGAAAGTGCTTAGTTTTGACTTTTGTAAGTAGCTTGACCTCTTTGAGCCTTGGTTTTATTATCAGTACATGAGGCAAAAACCATTTGATTGCCATAAGGATGGAAGGAAGAAACACCGGGAAAGCACTTGATAGGGCTTCAAGTGTTGTTGACATCCAAACAAAAAGTTCGCTAGTGATAATATTGTTTAATGATCTATATTTTTAGAAGAAGGCTTTGATTAAAAGACTGAGCCTAGTGCTTTAAGTTCTGCTGGAGTCGATGAATTAAGTTTGTTATATGGTATTGCCCTACAAACTTTAATGCATTTACAAATCTGTGCCGATCTTGTTAAAATACAGGTTGTTTTGTTATTCAGTAGATCTGGAGTGGGGCCTGCAATTCGGTGTTTCTGAGATGTTCACAGGTGATGACAAGAAGACGGCTGTTTCTTTATGGATTGTAAATAAAACACTGATTTGATAAGAGGAGAAATGGGAAGACTTGACACTTTAGGCTACTGTAAAAGGTTTATCTTCAAACAGTAAGGGATGTTAATACCTCAGTTAATATACCAAAAGAAAAGTAAAGGGAAATATCTTGTTTATTGTAAAATATGCTTATGTGATAGCCAAGTGTGCAGAAGATTGAGAGTCATATGAACAATGATCATTGTCCTCTGACTGTCGTATCTGGAGAAAAATTGCTCTGACGTAACTGCCTTTGACCACAGTGATAAATTTAAGCTTCCTTGGATAAAGACCCCCAATACTCTGCCTTAAAAAAAACATGTACCAAAATCAACTTTCCCCCATCTCTGTGTCTATAAAAGTGTATATACAAATGTATTGGTGTGGCTCAAACGAGTATCCATATAATGAGAAATACTGAGTATAATTGTACAAGACCAAACAATCTCACTTCTGGATATATACCTAAGAGAACTGAAATGAGGGCCATGTGAAAACTTGTACACAATTATTTTTTTTAATTGAGAAATTTATTTTTTGAACAACCATACAAGTTTTTAACAAAATAATATAAAATGTATATAGATTCTGAAGATTAGATTTACCCCCCCGAGTACCCCCCCCAAATTACCACCCTTATCCCTCCCTTCCCCTTCCCACAACATCTCTAAAAATGTATTAGGTTGTATAACATTACATGTTATCTGGATTTAACACATGATACTAGACCAACTTTCTCACTGGTCAGGGTCTAGTTCCAGCCTCCACAGATGAGTGAAGACATTTGACCCTTGGTTCTCTGGGTTATGCTTATTTCACTCAGCATAATTTCTTCCATAGCCATCCATTTACCTTCAAAGGCTGCAGTATCATTGTTTCTAATTGCTGTGTAGAATTCCATGGTATAAATGTACTACAGTGTTTGGATCCATTCGTCAAGTGAGGGACATCTGGGTTGTTTCCATAATTTAGCAATCGTAAATTGAGCTGCTATGAACATAGATGTTGCTGTGTCACTATAATGTGCTGATTCTAAATCCCCTGGAAAGATACCCAGGAGAGGAATGGCAGGGCTCTATGGTAGGCTCATCCCTAGTTTTTTGAGGATTCTCCACACTGCTTTCCAGAGGGACTGTACCAGTCTGCAGCTCTACCAACAGTGTGTTAGTGTGCCTATCTCTCCAAAGCCCCTCCTCCAGCATCTATTATTGTTTATTTTCTTCATTTTTGCCATTCTGACTGGCCTGAGGTGATATCTTAATGTAGTTTTCATTTGCATTTCTCTGATTACTTGTGATTTAGAGCATTTTCTCATGTACTTATTGACTTGATCAATGTTCTCTGTTGAGAAGTTTCTATTTAGCTCTTTGTCCCATTTATTGATTGGGTTGTTTACGTTTTTGTAGTTGAGATTTTTGAGTATTTTGTAGATTCTGGATATGAGTCCCCTGTCAGAGGAATCACAGCCCATGATTATCTCCATTTCCATAGGAAACCTCTTGACTCTTTTGATTGTTTCCTTGGCATTACAAAAGCTTTTTAGCTTTATGGCATCCCATTCACCAATTTTTGACTTTACTTCCTTCACTTTTGGAGACCTGTTGAAAAAGTCTTTGGCTACTCCCAAATGTTGAAGTGTTGGACCTAATTTGTCTTCTATCAGTTGCAAGGTAGCTGGTTTAATTCCTAGCTCCTTGATCCATTTTGATTTGACTCTCATGCAAGGAGAAAGATACGGGTCTAATTTCAACTGTCTGAAAGTGGCTGTCCAGTTTGTCCAGCACCATTTGTTGAAGAGGCTGTCTCCCCTCCATGTAATATTTTGTCCCCCTTTGTCAAAAATCAGATGTTTAAAGATTTGATGGTTTGTTTCAGGGTCTTCTATTCTATTCCATTGGTCTTCTTTCCTATCTTGATACCA
>PVKS010024156.1:0-31424 GCA_004027875.1 Aplodontia rufa | reverse complement strand
GTAACTCCATGTTCATCTAATAAAAAAACACTATATAACATTATATGCCAGAAAAATAAATCTTTTGTATTTGCATGCAAAAAAAAAAGTTTTCCTTTGGCTGCCTGTGAAAAGTCTGTTCACGTTGGAGTCATTTTTCAAAACCAAAAGTCTGGTTGGGGCTATTGTTGAGTTTCTTCTTGGTAAAGAATGTGATAACCTTCCATCCTTCCCCTCCCCAAAGGAAGCCACTCCTGGTCTATTTTCTTTACTTTATTCTATGTGTTTAACATACTGAGTACCTTTAGAACATTTTTGCCAGACTGAGAATTCCTCCAGGGTATTGTCTGTGCTCTCTTTGTGGTGGTGGGCCCATTCCCTCGCACAGTAGGTGCTCAATAAACATGCCTCCATCGAACTGAGAAAAGGAATAAATGAGTGGACTGATTTTTCGGTGGGAAGAGTGGGAATAAGCAAACAGTACTATTCTAAGGGTGGGGGCCATGGATACTCACTCAATCTGTAGCAAATGTTGTTGCCAATTTCCTTAAAACAAAAGCGCCCTGATATTTATACAGTGTGTCACAGTTTATAAAGCATTTTCTCAGCAAAAACTTTCCCAGCATTCCTAGGTCTCATACACTCTGTGGTTGCCCACCTTTATCTAGTCCATGGCTGAAAGGTAAAGGTAACCACAGCCAAAATGTGCTCGAGCATGGGGGTGGATCTCTTTCAGAAGCAGGTGTGAGTGCTGCCTCCTCCCCGAGAGGAAGGCCCTTGAGTGTCTGCCTCGGACCTGGGGCCTCCTGGCAATTGAAGATGGTGGCAGGACCCTCAGAGCACACTCCACTTAGCGGCTCCCCTTCTTCACTCCACACCTTTGTCAGGTGCAGCCTGGGTGGACCCAGACATTTCTGACCCAAGCTCGGGTGCCTGGAGAGCTGATAGCCTCGGCTTAAACTCTGGATGGTCTTGAACATCCCCACTCCAACAGCATGTGGGTGCATGTGTGCATGTTGGGGGGTGTTATTTTCCTGACCCATTTCCTCTTGCTCCTGTTCTGAAAGGTCAAAAAGACACTAACTCCTTCACTAGCTCCCCTGAGCTCTCTCCAGACATACAAACTGTCAGCGTGGAAACATCACCTTTGCTTCCTCTTCCAGGCTAGATGCTCCTTGCATGCAGAAAGGTTGCTTTTTGTTCTCCAGCAAAAAGGGTCAGTATTAACCCTTGTGCTGATAGCATTCGGGGAAAGTGGCTGGGCCTGTCTTGCATTTCAAAACCATTTTAAAAGTAGCAACTCCCCCACTGCACGCTGCCCCAATCTGCGCTCTTATTTTTGTCCTCAACTGGGCGAAGGAACCCGTATTGCTCTGAGGTCTTCATTAGAAGAGGGAAGATCAGCAAGGCTTCAGGGTCCTTGGTGTCTGTACTGAGAGTCCAGATCCTGAAGGAGTACACCTTTTGGGTAGTTTCCCAATGACAAAAGAAGCTGAGGGTTTGCAGGCTACCCTCAGCAACTGGGAAACAGGCAATAACCAAGTTTTCACAACACCTTCCTATCATACTACTTAACCAGTTAAGTCAATTGGATCCCAAAGAACACACTTCGCGGGTGCCAGGAGTCAGGAATGAAGGGCCGGAGCACGTGCTGTCTCTTCTGTGCAGCTGTCCTCAATACACTGTCCAGTGTGGGTCCTCCTTGCTCCCCTGCTTCTCCAGTAGAGCACTCACTGTGTGCTATACTGAATTATGGGCATTTGTGATATGTCCTATGTACATTTCTCAAGAGTGAAGGCTCTGTCACCCAGGACGGTGGCTTGCAATCTGGTGGTGCTTGAGATTTGCTGGGTTGAAATGAATTTAAAATTTTAGATTCTTACTACATCAAACTCCTCATATTAGATCCAGGCGGTCCTCTTTCCTAGGTTCCAAATAACACTAAGGGATTTGGGGGGCAGAGGAGAGATCCCCAGCACATGGGAACTTGGAGGCAGCTTGTGGGCTGTGTGCGGGAGGCAGTGTGATGCTATTGTTCTGATTTTACAGAACAGTGTGGCTGCTCTGGCCTCACATGGGGGGCTTTGTCTAGGGAGGAGTACAGTGTGCTCCTTGGGGATGCGGACCCTCTCAGGGGTGCCTGCCCAGCAGATTTCCTTTCTCTGCCCTATTGTAAGCAAACTCCGCCTAGCTCTTTCCAGCTTTTGCCACGTGCAGCGTGAGGCTCCAGACAGCACAGGTCTGTTTTTAGATTGTGCCTCACGTGTGTTCAGCGGACTTAATGAGCTCTCTATAGGGGTAGCTTTCTTGAGAGACCGTTGCTAAGGGCCAGTCGCACGTTTCTCACCGTGTTGTGATGGAAACGTGATTAGATGCTGATCTGAGCCGGGCACAACCTGCTGGAGTGTCTGGGTGGAGTGGCCTCTCCTGCAGAAGCCTGTGGGATTTCACAGGCTGCCAGAGCCAGCCTTCTGATCCCAGCAGATGGACACAGGGTAGTAAAATGCCAGGAGGTGGGGGTCTGGGGAGACATCGGGTGCAGGTGGTCAAGGACATGGGTCCACGTTGACAGCTTTGCCTGTTGTGGTTGGCCCCAAGATAGTAGGAGCTAGGTGGCCCCTGCCCTCAATGAACAGATGAGCAGCTGCTCATAGATGGAAACGATTCCTCAGTAATCTGCAATGGTTATATTCACTGAGCACCCTCCCGGGGCCAGGCCCCCTTCTTGGTGTTTGCTCTTTCTGTTCTCACGGCCACACTGAAAGGTTGGTGCTATTGTTCTGATTTTACAGAACAGAACATAAGCCCAGCGAGGTTACATAAGCTGTCTCTGGTCACACAGCTAGTAAGTAGTAGGCTGAAGTTAATTCCAGTTTGTTGTCCCAGAAACATGTGTTGGGATGCAGGGGTGTGGGATGAGCTGCCTGCCAGAGGGGGAGATCTGGGTTGGGGATGGAGAAAGAGGCATGGTTCTATAACCGAGGTCTGGACTGGAGAACAAGGACAACCACCCTGAAGGGCTTGGCCTGGATTCATGCCTATGGGACTTTCAGAGGAAGGTGTACCTTTCATCTGAACCACATGCAAATCCTTGCGTTTTAATCAGCTTTTGTGTAGCTGTGACTAAAGAACTTGACGAGAACAATCTTAAGAGGAAAAGTTTATTTGGGGGCTCATGGTTTTGGAGGTCTTAGTCCATAGCAGGCTGGGTTACTCCTCAGGGTTCAAGGTGAGGCTGAACATCTTGGCGGAAGAGCGTGGTGGATGGAAGTGCTCAATGCGTGGCTCCAGTAAGCAGAGAGAGAAACTCTAGGCCAGATGCAAGGTATATACCTCAAAGAAGTGCCCCAGTAACTCACCTTCTCCAGCCACCCTACCAGCCACCAGTCGCCAGCTAAGCCCTATCAGGGGATTAACTTACTGATTGGGTCGAGGTTCTCAGAACCCGATCATTTCACCTCAGCCTTCCTGCACTGTCACGCATGAGATTTGGCGAGACACCTCACATTCAAACCATATATCTCAATAAAGAAAATATTACTTTGTGTACAGATGCACCACCACTTACAATGAGTTCATATCCCAATAAACTCACTGTAAGTTGGAAATGCCCTTATGTGCTGGAGCAGTGGCTCAGTGGTTGGAGTACTTGCCTGGCATGTTTGAGGACCCAGGGTCGAGCCCAGAACCATGTACACAACTAAGTGTCGGAGAAACAAAGGCTAGATGAAAAAATACATTTTTTTTTTCTCTCTCAATCTGTCCCTCTCTCTTAAAAAAAAAGAAGAAGAAGAAAAGAAAACACACTTAATGCACCTAATTCACTGAGCAGCACAGTACGCTGAGGAGTGCCAGTTGCTGCCCCTCTTGATTGCATGGCTGACTGGGAGCTGCGGCTCACACACGCTGCCCAACATCACAAGTGAGCATCATGCGACATACCCAGGAAGTGATCAAAATTCCAAATTCTAGGGGCTGGAGCAATGGCTCAGCGGTTTTGGTGCTTGCCTGGCAAGCACAAGGACCCGGGTTCAAACCCCAGCACCACATACACAACTAAGTGTTGGAGCAACAAAGGCCATGTGAAAAACTAAATAAAGTTGTTTCTCTCTTTCTCTATCTCTCTCATTGTCCCTCTCTCTTTTTTTTAAAAAAATCCCAATTCTAAGGATGGTGTCTAATGAATGCGTATCATGTTTATGCCATCTTAAAGTCCAAAAACTGAAGGTCAAACCATCATATGTCAAGGTCCATGTGTAAAGCTCCCGACTCCATTTATGTCTCTCAATAAAGTTTTTTAGTTTTCTCTAGGTCGGTATCATGCATGCAGGCTTACTTTTGAGTACATTCTGTTTTGTTGCCACTGCCAGTGGAGTCATTTCTGCTGAGGTGACATCACAGGATTCCTGTGGTGACTGACACCCTACATATCTGTTTTAACTTCCGCAAATGGCAGCCCCACGCCAGGATCAGAGCTGGCCCCGACTGACTCAGGCCTCAGTCACAGTGGGGCAGCCTTTCCATCTGTGCTGACATGGATATTAACTCAAATTAGCTTCCTTTCCCACCATCTCATTTCATAAGAAGAGCTGTTTCCAGGCTGGGATGAACAGAGAGCTAGGGAGCATGTGGGGTGGAGCAGACAGAGAGGAAGACATGTTGCCAGAGATCCAGAAGAGTCACATGTGCTGCATTCTGTAGTTACTAAACTGTTTCCTTGTGAGCAACTAATCATCCATCCTGGGTTCAGGAACTGATATTTGGTTGGAAAAATCGTTTGGTTGGCAACAATTGTTGTGTACCCATTCTGGTATCTCTTGGGACCATGATATAAGTGCAAATTCTGTTCTTCTCCTCAAAGGATGGAAAGCACTGGGACTACGTATTTTCTCTCTTCAGGCAGAGAACTTGTCCTAAAGAACAGTTGAAAGCAGAAATAGTTCTTAAAACACTTCTCAAGAAGACTGTTCAAGATAAATTAATGAATGTCTTGTATAGCAGTAATCCTCCTGTCATCATCCATAAGAAAGAGCAAGAGGAATCAAGATGGGCAGGCTATCAACAGCTTGCCTTCTACACAGGTCAGGATCACACTGGGCACAGCCCACCCTCATCTCTATAGAAACTCTGAAAGAATCAAACATGACTTGCCAGGTCTCTTGGCATCGTTACCCACTGGTGGAGTGGAGACTGGCTGACTCTAGTCTCTATTGTTAACTAGCATTGTAGCTATGGACAAGTTAGTTCATTTGGTGACTCTTTGTTTCTTCAACTGTAAAGCTCTAAGAGGTTAATTGATACATGTGTTAGTCAACTTTCTGTTGTTGTGGCCAAAATACCCGACAAGAACAACTTACAGGGGGAAGGACATTTTGGCTCATAGTTTCAGTCCATGGTTGGCTGGATCCATTGATTTGAGCCTGAGTGAGGCAGGAAGGATATGGAGGAGGAAACTTCTCACTCATAGCATCCAGGAAGCAGAGAGAAGTGACAATATATAGTCACCAAGGTCATGTCCCTAAGGATAGTACTTTCTACTAGGTCTACTAGGTCCCACTTTTCTCCACCTCCTGACAGTCCTTTAAAATGATGAATCCTTCAATGGGTTAATCGTTGATGAGCCAATCACTTCCCAGCGTTCCCCCCTCTGAACACTGCCACATTTGGGGACCAAGCCTTCAACACATGAGCCTTTGGGGGATCTTCCAGATCCAAACGTTAACACAGTAACAATGAGAGCATAAGGGCCTGACTGGCAGGGATTTTTGTAGGCCAGTATCACCTGAGGGATGCACTAACATTTGGAGCTGCACTGTTCATTTTAGTAACCTCCAGCCACATGAAGCTAATCAAATTTAAATTAGCTATAAATAGTTTAAATTTTGGTTCTTCAGTCTCCCTAGCCACAATGTGGATGCTCTACAGCTGTATGTGGCCTGTGGCTACCATATTGGACAGAAAATTTTATTGGGCAACATTGCTTTAAAGAAGAGGTTGGCACATTTTTCTGTAAAGGTCCAAATTGAAATATTTTCAGCTTTATAGGTCATAGGCCTCAAGTATTTAACCTGCTGCTGACTGAAATGCCAGAGACAGTATTTAAACAAATGGGCATGACTCATGACTGTGTTTATCTTACGGGCTTTTTTTTTTTTTTTTTGAGAGGGACAGTGAGAGAGAGAGAATCAATTTTTATTTAGTTTTTCATGTGGCCTTCATTACTCTGACACTTCACTGTGTATGTGGTGCTGGGGTTCGAACCCATGTCCTCCTATATGCCAGGCAAGAACAGTGCTGCTGAGCCACCACCACTCCAGCCTCTATCTTACAGAGTTTTATAAATAAAATGGCAACAGGCCAGCTCCTGATTTCAAGGCCCAGCAGCCTTTTGACCCCTATGTCTCTAAATAGTTCAGTCTATTCAGAGTGTGGATGGTTCTACAGAATCCCCATTTGTGGAATGCTTGGTCTGGGGAGATAAGCCACACCTCTAAGGAGAGCCATCTTGGCAAAAATGCAATCTGACCCATGTGTGACCAGATATGCTGTTATATGGTCTGTGAGAATTGGCCAAACAGTCTCATTTCTAATCCGTAGGTTAGTACTACAGATTGTATCTCCCCCGAGAGATACTAATGGTTCACATTGCTAGGTTCCCACTTATATACATGGGCAGGTGTCCATAGCTCTCCTTTTATGGGTGAATTCTACATTTCCCAGTCTTACTTGCAGCTGGAGATGATCACATGACACAGTTCTAGCCAATGAGGTATAAGCAGAAATAATTATGGTCATGTGTCCCTTAACAATGGGGAAATGTTCTGAAAAAAAAATTCATCCTTAGGTGACTTTGTCGTTGTGCACATATTGTAGTACATTTACACAACCTCAATGGTATCCATCAATCCCTTGACATGGCCCCTGGATGCAGGCAAGAAGTGTGGTAAACACAAGGTATAGGAGGTTGCTGCCAGCATATGACATACTGTGTTGTAGTAAGCTTTTTCTTTCATAAGTAGAATAAGGATAAATAGTATAGTAAATACATAACCAGTTAAGAGTCATTTATTATGAACAAATCTGATGTATTTTTATACAACTGGCCACACAGTAGGTTTGTTTATATCAGTATCACCACAAGCACACGGATATTTCACTGTGCTATGACATCACTAGGTGATTATAGGAATTTTTCAGGTCTATTATAATCTTCTGGGACCACTGTCATATATGCAGCCCTCTGTCTCTGTTAACTGAGACATTGTTAAGCAGTACATGATCACAGTTAAGGATGGTTCTGGGACATCCTTCAAAAAGGAAAGTCTTAGAAATTTCCTTTTACTTTTTTCCCATCTTTTTTTTCTTATCATAATGCTGGAGGAAGATTAGCCTTCTTGTGCCCAAGAAGCAGGACAGTGAACACCTAGCAATGTCTTCCGGAAACATAGTTGAGTGAAAAGGAACCTGGATCTCTGGTGGCATTGAGGAATCAAGTTAGTCTTGAATTTCCTAAGCCTTAGTTTTCTAAAATAAGAAAAAAATTAAATTGCCATTTGAATAAGCCATCATAAGTTGGGTTTTCTGTCCTACATGGCCAAATGCATTTCTAACTAAAAGAGTCCTTCAGAGGGTAAAAAGATTCGCTTCTCTCCAAAGGCATCATGAACATAGGGTAGAAGCCTGGGCCTGAATCCCAGATGTAACACCTGGAAAAGTCCCAGTTTTCTCATCTAAAAGTTATTAAATACAATGAATAATAGAAAGAGGAAAAAGGTCAGCATAAGTACCTGATCAGCAGGGATTCTGAAGGCCAATGTCCATTTTAAGATGCACTAATATTATCTTCTTAAGATTTTTGTGAGAATCAAAACAAGATAATGCAGGTATTCGCCATATAAAAGGGCTCAAGAACAATTTCTTTTGAAAAAGATGCAACAATGCTTGACAAAATATTACAAAATTAAATGGAGCAGTACACAAAGTGGAGTTTACCCCAGGAATGCAAGATGTGCTTAACATAAAAAAAATTAGTACAATACATTGTATTAAACAGAGTCAAAGTGAAAAACAGCACAATCATCACAGTAGATGCATGAAAAGCATTAGGTAATACTCAAGGCTGACTCACAGGAGCAAAACAGAAACGTTTCTCAAAAAACCAGGACTAGAGGAAATATTCTTACCTAGATGAAGGGCACTGACAGAAAGCATAATTAATTAACATGCTAATTGGAGAAAGACTACATCCCCCCAAGACTGGAACAAAGTGAGAACGTTGACTCACTTCTATTTAATATTGTGCTATATGTCCTAGTCAGTCTAATAGGATTAGAAAAGAAAGAAAAGGTATACAGATCAGAAAGGAAGAAACAAAGCTGTCTTTATTTGCAGATTGTCTCTATAAAAATATCCTAGAAATTCTGCAAAGAGCTACTAGAACTAAAAGTGGGTTTACAGGATTAAGGCCAGTATCAAAATTCATGGAAAATTGGAAGCTGAAATTTAGTAATACAATTTAAAATGACATCAAAATATTAAATGTTAAGGGATAAATTTAACAAAATAAGCATAAGTGTTATACACTGACAAATGTAAAACACTGCTTGTAGAAATTAATGTAGACTTAAATAACTGGAGAGATTCTACCATGCTTATAGATAGAAATACTCAATGTTATTAAAATGTCAATTCTCTACAAATTGATCTATACACTCAATGCATTTCCAATCTAAACCTCAGAGAAGTTTTCCAGAAATTGACAAAGTGATTCTAAAATTTATAGGGAAGTGCAAAGACTCTAGAACAGTCACAACAATTTTGATTTAAAAATTGATTTTAATTTGAAAGTTGATTAAAAAGAACAACTTTAATATATATCTGCAGTGAGGAGGAGATTGCACAGATATGTGAACAAACATGCAGTTCTGACCACTAGTGCATCAAGCATTCCAGAGAAGGGAGAATCCTGTGTGGGCTGAGTGTGTGGGTTGAAGCAGGGAAGATTTCGCCCACCAGGAGGGACCAGGAACTAGAGGATATACATCTTAATTTAAACCGCAGCTCTGAAGCACTTGATAGAATTACAGGGTGTAGAACAGATTGGATGAGGTCCACCTACATGGGTAGGGCAATCTGCTTTACTGAATTTGCCCATTCGAATGTTACTGTGTCTGGAAACACCCTCACAGACACAACCAGAATACTGTTCAACCAAATTTCTGGGCACCCAGTGGCCTAGTTAAAGCTGATATTTAATTTTAACTATTACACAAGATATTGGTTCCACCCTGAAAAATACTAATTCTATGGGTCTGGGGTAAGACCAAAGGGTTATGTTTTCACTAAGTTCCCCAGGTGATTCTGACATGCAGGTGTTTCCAACCCTTGTCCTGAGCCATGGAGCCCAAGCAGTCTAATGGGTCGTGCTATGGGAAGGTTTCTCTACAGATGAGGGGAATGGTACTGCACACCTGAGGGCTAATGAACTCACACTGACCAAATTGGCCCCTGTTAGAGATGGAGGGCCAAATGAGAACCTCGGGGAGGGATAGCGACTGTGTATTAATCATGTTTTTTTTTTAAATTTTTCGTATTTTGTGATCCTTTGATGTACTGGAGCTTCCTAGGAGTCTGCCCTTCCCAGGGCTAGCTAATTCTTGGAAAGAGTAAACACCTTGCCTGCAAGACACCTTTCCATGCCAACCCCCAATCCAAAGCCCCCTCCCATTTTTTTAAATCAAATTCTCACACACCAAGCCAATATTCCCCCTTCTAGAAACTGGACAATCAGGGACCACATCACAGCCTGGAGCCTGCTGCAACGATTCAAACTAGAGAATTCTCAGATGCTTATTCTGTTTTGTTCATTTCTTACTGCAAAAACACAGTGAAGACTTTTGGCTATCTCCCTTCTTGCCTCCTGACCGACCCTCGTGCTTCCGGGCATGGTACACTGTACCTTCTGTTCCTAGGCATCTGTGAGTAAAAAGTTCTTCATTCATCATGGTCATTCCCATGTCCACGTGTCCTAATGTGTGTGATCAAAATAAATCCTAGGTACATTTTAAACACACGCTGCCTGTGGATGAACAGGTGCGGGACTGTTTCATTGCTAGCAGTGTGTTTGAATTTTCATCTTCACGTGCTCTGTGGTCAAGAGCAAAATCTCACCAAGAAAGATAGCCAGACTCAGGACTGGCTCTAAGAACAGTTATCTCCAGGGGTCACAGACATAAATGTGGGCTTCTGTTGCAGGATGCTGTGCAGATGCCACCCGACCCTTTACCTTTGTTGAAGCTACAGCACAAGGGCCGTATTTTAGGAAGTCCTGGCTGCGTACTGTTCTATTAGCAGACTAGAGACCTGTGACTGTTCTGAAAGACAAGAGACAGATTCTGCCCCCTCTCTTTGATAGTGGGGATTGAACCCAGGGTTGCTTAACCACTGAGTCACATCCCCAGCCCCTTTTTATTTAGTGACAGAGTCTCACTAAATTGTTTAGGGCCTCACTAGATTGCTGAGGCTGTCTTTGAACGTGTGATCCTCCCGCCTCAGCCTCCGAAGTTGCTGAGATTACTAGACTCTGATTCTTAATGAGAGCTAAATATAGCAGAATGACACGCTTTTGATTTCTACCTGGAACTAATCTCATTAGGTGACCAATTTGTGAGAAATATAATGTAACCTCAGGCTTTTGTAACAATGAGTGCATTAGGCTTGGTGCTACTGCCTGAGAAATCACCTTCGACAAATGCTCAGAGAGGGAGTTCAGGGGACGCTTGCTCGCTCAACACAGGAAAGACATCTTTTCTGTGCTGTATAGAAAATTCTTTACCATCACTAAGATTATGATTTCTCTTCTCCCTTCTTTTACTTTTTTCAAATCATTTTGAGCTGATATTGAGTGAATACAGTTTTAATTTTTTATTTTATTACTCCTGATAATTCATTCATTTGTTTTCTGATATGCTGACTTGATCTTATAGGATATCTCTACTAGAAAAGAACTATTTCTTGGGGATGAAGAACTCTAAAAGCCACCATGATTAGAAGTGAGCAATGTGTGAACAGGAGGTAGTTTACAGTGTTTATGTGGAAGCTATAGAAGGTGACCTGAGAGTCACTCCAAGTTGAAAGATGAGTTGTCATTTATAAGTGGATCTCATAACGATAGCCAAAGTCTTTTTTGTAATTATGATGTAAAAACGATCCCACACACCTGTTTTCTTTCTCTGCTTCTCCAAAGTATTATTTAAAAAGCCTATCATAAAATATTATTCTTTGGGGATTTTTATAAATATGTTTCATTAATTTTTTTTTCATTTGTGCCTTTGCTAAAAATTCAAAATGTAACTTTGGTATTTGCTCCTGTTTTTTTTTTTTTTACTGTGAAATTTCTCAGTATCTGTTGCCAACTCTAACCCTTTCTAAGCTGTTCTTAATTTAATGGGTATAATGAGATAGACTAAGGCTTTTTTCAGGTCTAGGGTGGCAAGTGAACTCTCAGAATCTCTCTAGAGTTTGTCCTCCTACTAAAACTTCTTACATTCTGCTCCTCTCTTTGACCTTGCAGAAGCTTTGCTGACCATCCAGTCCTCTCTAGCTCTGGACTTGTCCTTCCCCTAAGCCCCTGTCTGCATCTGAGTTTCCTGCACAACAGCATTACAATGTCCCTAAGCCAGACAGGGCTTCTGTTATTATAAATCTCTGAACAGTGGGAACATACCCAAGGGGATACCTGACTTGTTTGTTCCTCACCCAGGAAACCTGGGGGAAGAGGGCGCTACGCACCCCACCTCCCCAGGACCATTCACCCAGCTTCAAGCACCATGGTTCTAGGTTCCTGCATGAAGGGACCAACAGAAATGCCTTTCGGACAGGAAAGCAGGAACCTGGTAGGTAATATGTGTGTGCTGCGGACTTCAAACTTGGAGGAGGGAGCTCTTCTGTCTTTCTTTGCAATGGAGGGGCTCATCATGTTATCTGGGGTCCTGGGAATGTTGGGGATTCTGGGAGTCGTGTTGTGCTTCTCAGCTCTTGGGTCTTTGTAAGAGAAAATTTCAAGCAAGACACAAAACTGTAGTAAAAATATAGTGAAGTTTATTGGAAGAAAGAGGAAAACACTTTCAAGGAAGTGAATGGATTGTCTCAAAGAGAAGAGTGATACTGTGCCCCCATTGTTCCCTAGTTTTGTTAAGGGGTCTTAGAAAAGCTTCCAGAAAGTCCTTCCCAGGTACCACCTCTTAGCTTTTAGCTGGCAGCAGGATTGCATCAGATTTTTAAGTCCCAATTGCACACAATTTTACCCAAAAATATCCAAATGGAACATATGGGGGGATTTTACTATTACAATGAGATTAAAATGGCTTGCTAAATTCCTACAGCAGCTCTCGGTCATCTCAGACTGTGCTAACTGGTTTTAATTGGAAACTGTTTTTACATTTTTTATGGTGGTAGTCCTTGCTTTTAATTATCCTATTTTCCGGAGTCCTAGAATCTTTGGTCACCAAGGTCTCCTTTTAGGGCCAGTTGTGCTCTTATCAGTGAGGAGTCGTCTTTGGACATGCATTCCTCGGCCCTGAGAGAATAGCCCCAAGGATGACAGATTGTTCACCAAGAAATATAACATCCTATTGAATTAAGCCAGAGCAGGGCCAGAATGGCCTTAGGTAAATTGATTTTTAAAAGAAAGCATGTGGTGGGCTAGCACGTAGGCCCAGTCTATAGAGTTATCCAAGTATGCTACTGTTCACGTCTATCTGCCACCTTTCATTGAGAAGCAGGCAGGCTCAAGGGACATGGCAGTTCCATGCCAGAATGCTGGGCTAGGGAGAACCCAAGAATCAGAGCTGAAGTCTATAATCAACTACATCTGGGAAAGCTGGATGAATAAATTTCAATAGGTGTTTTGACTTAGAGACTTTAACAAGCGGATATTCTCTGTGAGGGGCGCAGTGCCCAGGACTTCCTGAAGATCCCTTATTCATGCAACAATCTATCTTCCTCTCAATACATATTAACCTATTTTTTTAATGTCCCAATGCTGGGAGAAAAGGGTCTCTTAAGGCTAGCAGGCCTGAAACAAGGGTGCCCTCATGATGGGCACCTCTGGCTCATGCACACAGCTGTAACCACACGTACCCAGCCAGTGTGCCTGATGAATGGGAAAACCATGCGGACCAGGCTGTGAACAGGATTGACCACCCTCAGAGAAGGAGCAAAGAAATCTAGAATATCTACTGTCATTTTGTAGGCCATCAGTTCTCTGCCATCTTTAATTCAGGGGTGAAACCTTTTAAGAGCTCTTTGCAGGAAGGCAGGCATGGGGGATGCCCACATGAGGGAAGACAGTTTATTGTCCTGGTAGCCCTCTTTCCCAGCCAGGGGGGTTATCTTAAGGCGCCTCTAAGCTTCTCTTGGCCTCCATTTCCTTGTCTCTGTTTCCACTCCGAACAATGTTGTTATGTACAATAAATGTGAAGCAAGCACATTCATGCGTAGACTTCATAAACTGAAAAGCATTATTTATTTTTTGTTTGTTTGTTTCAGCTGCCATTGAGTTAGGTGTCAGAGGCTCACACAGAAATTTAACCTTATGGGCAATGCGTAGGGTGTGAAGGGTGGAGCCGGTGGGGCTGCTGAGGTAATCGGAGTGTGTTTTGATGAGCCTCGGCTTGCCCTTGAGTTCTTCCCACAGTGGTGAGTGGCTGGAGGACCCTGCATGGCCGGTAGGGCTCTGGGGAGATTCAGCTGGTTGCGGTCCTTGGTGCATGTTGCTTGTATACTCCTCTTCACCAGGCAGTTCCTGCTGGCTCTCCAATTCAACAGCCTCTGGTTCTAGATTTCACTTTCCAAGTGCTATTAGATCACTGAAGTAGGGAGTGACTTAGCCAATGGTTTTTCAACTTCAATACATCCTAATAAAACACATCACTGAGTCCTACCTCCAGAATTTCTGATTCGGCAGGAATTGGTATTTCTAATATCACTGCAGATGATACTGATTCTGTTGGTCCCAGATACCGTCTCAAGTTGAACAGACTGGGGGACCTTAGGAGTCCTTACTTCAGGGTCTGAAGACCAAAGCTGTTTACTGGCCTGGAGCTCTCTTGTGACCTCTTCCCTAGAAAGCACAGGGACTCAGATTTCTTCCAGTGCTAATGGATCCACTGACTGTCCCTGGGCCTGATGTGAAGTTGGGGTAGGGCCTTGTGCTGCACATCGTCATCCCATCCCTTGCCCACTGAGAATTACAGTGGGGCAGCGAACTGATGTTGTACTGCGGACTTTTTCTCAAAGGATGCATCCATTTCCGCTTTGGAAAGTTAGCCGAGGTTTGACTCCACGTGCTGCTTTTTGATTTGGTCACTTTTTAGGTCTTGCTTCTGAGGGCTGAGAGCATTTTGCTGAGTACCACCTGTAGTCCTATGACCTGAAAAAGCCCTACAGATGACAGCTGGGTGACCCAGTAATTGCTCCAGTTGCTGCTTCCTGCCCTCACCTCCAGCCTCTCCCAGCCCCTCCTGTCACGGGTTGCCAAGCTGCCTGCTGGTCTTCCATTTCTTAGCATCGTGTCCTCATTGGTCCGTCCTCAACCCCGGGAGCTCTCACCACTCTGGGATCACCAAGTACCTGCTGTCCTCACGCAGGCACCATTTCCACATCACTGACCTCCCTGAAGTCAGAGCCAGCCCTCAGGCTGATTTCCACGTGAACTTTCCTTGCTTCATTTCTCTGCTGTTTCCACCAGGAATTTGTTGGCAAGGTTCCCTTTCTACACCCAAAGACCTGGGGTTCAATTTTCCTCCAGATATTATTTTATGGAGACTTTGTGATACTTGTTTTAGATAAAATAATAATTCTTATCCCTCTCATAAAGGTGTGCTTGGTCTAACTCCATGAGTTTGTTTCTTGCCAGAAACTTAGAAATTTATGAAAACTTGGTTTTTATATACTCAACATAAGTCTTCATGGAGATATGATTCACATATCACAGTCACCCGATGGTTTTTGGTGTCTGTATGACCATCACTGCAGTCAATTTAAAGATGTTTCTTCACCTCAAAAAGAAGTTCTGTGGACTTGCCTATCAACTCCTTATCCCCACTCCCCCACCTTCCCCTGCCCCCAGTCCTAGTCCTAAGCAACCACTAATCTGTTTTCTCCACATATGGATTTCCCTGTTCAGTGTTTGTGGGGGTGAGGAGGATAAGAGGACTGGCTTCTTTTACTTAGGATACCATTCTCAAGGTTCATCCGTGTTGTGACATGTCTCAGTACTTCATTCTTGATCCTTTTTTTCATGGCCAAATAGCATTCCTTGCGTGGAGATTTTGTTCATCCACTTACCCACCATGGACATTTTGGTTGCCCAAAAATAGCCTATTAAGTGTTTATAGATTCTTAAGAAGTTGAAACTGGGATTTAGGATGAAGATCAGTGGTGGAGTGCTTGCCTAGCATGCACAAGGCCTAGGGTTCAATCTTTTTTTTTTTTTTTTTTTTAAAGAAAAAGGGACAGTGAGAGAGAAAGAGCAAGAGAATCAATTTTTATTTAGTTTTTCATGTGGCTTTCTTTCTTTGCTCCAACACTTCGTTATGTATGTGGTGCTGGGGTTCGAACCTGGGTCTTCGTGCATGCCAGGCAAGCACCATAACTGCTGAGCCACTGCTCCAGCCCAGGGTTCAATCTTTAGCATGGAGAAGAGGTGAGTGGTACTAAAATGGATCTTTGCCATTGGGAATCCCAAATCTAAGGGCTTTGGCAGGTGGAGGAGAAACCCCAGCTATTTGAAATTCAGGCTGTGCGTATCCTACTCCTATAACAAGACTGTCAGAAAAATCTGAAGAAATATCTAGGGCTTCCTGAAGCTGTTCTTGATGTCATAAATGTTTTGGGTTTTCCCTCCTTTTTGTTGTTAGAAATGGTTGTGGGAAGTTGGAATTTTTTACGTGTATTCTCACTTGACGTTGTAATCCTCCATATTGAACAGGCATCTGTCTAGTAGCTAATAACTCTGGGATGAAATAGGATAAAGACAGAGGTGCTACTGGAGAATCATCTATTGTCCTGTAATGTTTCTTCACTTATTTGAATTTATCAAGAAAGTCCCCAAAATGATTTTGTGAAGACAAAGTACATCTTGAATAGAGTCAGGCCTCATCTTACTGCAGCTTCCAGATTCCCCAAGGGTCCTGCTCTCCTTCCTGATCTACTCTGGACCTCACTGCCACCTCCTCTCCACCCCAATTCCTGTTTTCTCCCTGCCACTAAGTCCTCCCATCCCCCAGGAGATCCCAACTGTTCAGGGATAAGGAAAACAGCTCCTTTTGTCTCACAGAGACTCAAGGACTCCTACTTTAATTCCTAATAGAGTTTCCGGAACAAAGGAATAATTAATTACAGATGAAAAACAAACTGGTTCTTGAAGGGAAATTGCATTGGGTAATTTTCCTTTTTCTCCCATCAAACATGGGAAAGCCAGATCAGTGAGCTGCTGAAATGACCCAGTTCACACTGAGCAGGCTTAATGACACTCAGAAAGGCAGAACTAGGCTATTTTGTATTAATGTGAAACCGTACACTTCAGAATGAAGAGAACAGAATCCATTCACACAAGTACCCCAAATGGTGACCAGCAAGAAGCCCAAAGGTGTTTAGTAGCTATTTTACAGGAAGAAAAGAAAGTGAAAATGGAATCTGACTTAAAACCCCTGGGGATGTTCTGAAATTCTGATTCCATTGGTCTTCTGTGAATTCAGAATTCGCATTTCTAAGAAGTCCAAGCAAAGCTAAAGCTGCTAGTCAGGGGCCACACTTAGAGAAGCACTGGAATAGAGGATTTTCTAGTCCTTGGTTTTTCCTTTATTATTCCTGACATTTCCCTCTTTCTTCCTAAGTAACAATATGTTAGGAGAGCAAAGAACACACCCCTTTCTTTGAATCAGCTCTATAAAACCATCCGTATTTCCGCCACCACTTAAATTCAAAAGGGCGTCCTTGCATACAAAACAATTTCAAAGGAACTGTTATCAAAATGTTTTTATTAGAATTATCACCAATGGAATAATGTTGAAGCCTTGACTACATTTGTACCTTTGTATATAAAACAATTATTTGGGGGTTGGAGTGGTGGCTCAGTGGTTCGAATGCTTGCCTGGCATGTGCAAGGACCTGGGTTCAAATTCCAGCACCACCTACAAACTAGATGCTGCAGAAACAAAGGCGAGATGAATTTAAAAAAAAAAAATCGATTCTCTTGTTCTGTCTCTCGCTTCCTCTCTCCCTCTCTCTTTCTTAAAAAATAAAAGTTATTTGGAGAATATTATTAAAAAATAAATAAGCATTCCATTCCTACTGTTTCATCCCAGGCTGCCTATAGTGATGAATCTCTATTTATTTCTTCTGGCATCTTCCTTTATACTCAAAGCAAGTGGGGATTGAGGGGAATATTCTTTTTTTTTCCCCCAATTTACTGAATGTTGTCTTTTCCCAACCTAACTACGTTGGGAAAGAATATATCTGTAGCCAGCAATGGAAGAAATCTTACTTCTGTCAAGACTCAGAAACTTCAGCTTTTTTTTCCATTTGTTTATTCATTCAAAGAAGGGGAAGAGACAAGGAGAACCTAGAGAACAGATATTTCCCACCTTTGAGGTGATAACAATATGAGGTCCTCAATGCACAAGAAGCTCACAGAGGGGAGACTTTTTGGTTTCTTGGCTAATGGGCAGAAATACACTGCCATAACATTAGCAAAAAAAGAAAGAAAGAAAGAAAGAAAGAAAGAAAGAAAGAAAGAAAGAAAGAAAGAAAGAAAGTTTTTACCCCATTAAAACATAAGCTCACAGAAAGAACACAACCACCTCCAAGCAGACTGCATTTTAATGCAAAAGGTGATGAATTCCACTGACTTTCTCACCCCTCACATCTCCGCTTGGTGGCCCACCAACACAGGACGGTCCTCAGGCAGGCCTGGGCGGTCACACTGTCTCTGACTTGGACCTCACTGCATTCCCATTTTCCAAGCAGCAGCTTTCACCTTTGAGGAGAACTGAAGGCGGGGGAGGCTTTGTTGGTGATGCAGCTGTCACATCCTATTAGTGCATGGGTGGGTCTCACCGGGTACAGGAGGTATGTCATTTATAGACAGAAATTGCATAATTAAGCTTGATAGAATTTTGACGCTTTCTTGGCATGCAATTTGTTCGTCAAGTAAAAAAGGCTTTAGGAAGCGGGTCACATGGAATTTGGAACTCCGAAGTTCAAGACTAGGTATTTCTCACAAGTCTAATTGGAACTCCAGAGCAGATGAGATTTCGAGCCACCATTAAGGCTTCCAGAAAGACCTGTTTGCCTTTGGCTTCTGTTCTGGCCTCATTCCCGAGTCTGAAAAAGGTGAAGATGAAGGCAGATTTGTTCCCAGGTTGTTGAGAATGTGGTCCATGCTCACTGATTTTAGTTCGTCCCTACTCATTTTCTTTTAGAAAGTCTTTTTCACTGTGAATTATAACTCACCTACGGAAAAGTGCATTGACCTATCCAGGTAGTGATGGTGGAGTGAACACCAGTGTCTCCATCTTTGGTTGAGACTCTTGGACTCAGTTGCACAAATGGACTCAAGCACTGTGGCTGGCTTCTTGGGGTCTGGCTTCTTTCACTCAATGCTGTGCAGCTCACCTGGATTGTAGCATGAAGCAGTAATTTTTTTATTTTTATTGCCATGTAGAATTCTACTGTGTGACCAGCCCTCAATTTATATATTCCTCTGTACGATTTATCCATTCCTATTTTGCACTATTACAAATAGTGCTGCTGTGAACATTTTTGTACACTGGCATATCTGTAGCATTTGACAGAATTATAATGCCTGGGCTCCACCTTCAAAAATTCTGATTCAGGGCTGGAGCGGTGGCTTGGGGGTTACCCAGCATGAGCGAGTACACGGGTTCAAACCCCAGCACCCACGTACACAACTAAGTGTCACAGCAACAAAAGCCATGTGAAAAACTCAATAAAAATTGATTCTCTCTCTCTCTTACTATCCTTCTCTCTTTATAAAAAAAGTATATTCTGATTCTATGAGAATGAAAATGGTTGATGTATAGGATATTGCTATATTCAGCTTTGTAGATGATGTAAAACCATTTCCCCAAAAAACCTATAATAATCACCAAAATAATATGAAGTGATTATATTCAGGATCTGACATCTTTTATTGCTAGTCATGCCATCCTAGTATCTTCACCTCCACGTGAATCCTAACAACATATCTGAAGGTATGGATGAAAATTCTTGCTCAGTAAGAAGATTCTCTATTCTTGCTGGCGAGCTTTTAGAAATGCCTTCAAAAGAACTTGTTAGAATGACTTTGTCACAAAAAGCAACCAGGAAAAAATATAAATATATAATTTTATGCTTTAACTGGTATTAAAGATGTCGCTCACTGATTTTCTAGAACTTTTCCTAAAAATTTTTTTTCTATAAGCTGATGAGCATTTTCGTTCTCATAAATAAATCCAGTTTTGAATTACAACAGACCTAGGGTAGAAAAGGCACAGATTTCTAGCAACATGATGCTCTGCGTCACTCTGTGGAACACTTTAAACACTTATGTGCTTTTATCAGAACAGAGGATTTGATGAGAAACCCTGGGCATACCTAGTTCCAGTAAGAGCTGTTGCTTACGGGGAAACGAGAACAGGAGCTCTAGTCTCTCCCATACTCTTTCCTGGCAAATCCAGATGTTAATATTGGCATATTCCAACAGCCCAAAGGTTTCATCTTCTTCTATGCACACTCCCACTATATGGACAGTTACAGCTCTGTGCCAACAGCTAACAGGAAAACCCAACACTGCTACCTCTGAGTTTTCAGGGAAGTTGTGCTTTTTTTTCTTTTGCCTCTGCATCATTTTGGATGAAAATGACTGAGCATCTGTGCCACGTGTGCTACCAGTGAAGTCTCAGTAACAGCAGCACTTGCCACTTCCACGTGAGCGTTTGGTGTGTGACTGTGCATGCCAGTCTCCCAGCAGGCATTTTAACTTGGGATTCTAGCCAAGGTGGAGAAGCAACCAAAGGCAGCATGCCAAGAAAGAGAGAGGAGCAGGAGTGGAGGAGGAGGAGGATGGGGAGGGAGGTGGACACAGCCAGATACATCGACCAGGTGGTCCCAAGCCTGGTGAGATGGTGAAGGGAAATGTGCCTGATAATCAGGTGGTTAAAAACATCCTAGTATAGGTGAAGACCACGCTGCTGTCATAAATTAATTGAGTTTTCAAATTCTCAAAAGAGAAGGTTAATAGAGTTTTCCAAAGTAGGTTGTCAAACTAAAGAACTACCTTTAAGTGTTTAGCAAACTCCATTTGGGCTAGAGTTATGGAGAGTAAAAATCAACCGGGAGGCAGTGTCCAGCAGTGTTTGAGAGAGCAGGCTCCAGAGCTGGATGCTTGCACTGAAGCCCAGGATTATCAATTCCTAGTATGGGCACCTTGGTAAGTCCTTTAACCACTTTCTGCCTCAGTTTCCTGGGCAATACCAGCTTTAACAGATTGCTGTGGTCATTAAATTGTAATGCTAATGTCTAGCACATAAACAGGTGTTCATTGAATGTGAGCTATTATTGTTCTATATTCTTTGTGAGATCAAGGATGCTGAAGATACTAAGGGATAGCTTTTCAGGGCCATTCAGTCTGGGCTCCTCAGAACCAAGCTCAAGGAACCAACAGATACCGAACAATTTTCTGGCATCTTCTTGAATCACTCTCAAATATCTAGTGGCTTGGTGAATGATTAACTCTGTAACTTTCTACTCTTGTGCTAGGAGACCTCTAGGGATATAGCCAATACCCATTCCTTAAATCTGGTAAGACTACATGGTCATTTTTATCACTTAGAAAAATGACCCTAACCATCCTCTCTCAGCATCAGGGGAGTTGTCTCTTTCTCCTCTGAACTTCAAACTCTTTAATTTCAAACATTTCCTCTTGCTGTGTGATATGCTACTCATTCATTTATTTTAAAATATTTTTAAATGTTGCCCAAGCACTAGGATTGTCTCAATGGATGCTTTGTGAGGGAGAAAAATAAAGCTCTAGTTAACAAACACATAAGTAAAATAATAAATGTGAGAGATATTCCACTATGAAGGAATCCAGCATGATCAAAGCAAGGGATGAACAGGGAAGGATAGGGAAGAGGATGCTAATTTGGATGAGTGGTCAGGAAAGGACCTTCCAGAAGAGGTGACACAAGTGCTCAGAACCCTCCCATCAAGAGAAGTGGCTGCTGTGCACATGAGACATGATGGATCTCTAGGCAGAGAGGCTAATGTGGCCAAAGTCCTATAGTGAGAGTGAAAGGAGAGACAGGAAAAGCCCAGGGGCCAGAGAGTGGAGCAGAGTAAGCAGGGGGATGGGGATAAGAGATGAGGCCAGAGGGTAGCCAGGGAAGAAATGTGGGATCTCACAGGCACAGAAAGGAGATGGACTTAGGGCTAGGCTGTTGGGCTCTCCTGGAAGGGAGAATACTATATCCCTCTTTAAATATCCTAATTCTCCCTGCTCCCCTGAAAACTGGCCCATCGCCTGTCAAAATGCCACCAATAGATAAGATGAAGAGTTACCTCGAACAGTTTGGATCCACAGGAAAGGGTAGAAATTGAGAGCAGGTAGCACTTCCACCTTATCTCTTTCATATAGGTAAATACTGAATTTTTTCTAATGTAGGACATAATTTCCCGAGGAAGCCTTGTGTACATTAAATTTTATTGTACATACAGTCTGGGAGCTAGAAGATTGAAAAAAATACAACTCTGAATTGTTTTTTTTAATAACTGAGACCTATTATAAAATGTGATCATGAATCCTCCATCATTCAAATCAAGTTGTTTTTATGAATGCCAATTGCTTGATCTGAGCCAGTGTCCCTGGGCTGCCCACATTGCCCAGTGGGTTGATAATATCCTCCACCTGCACATGACTCTTCTTCATCAGGGATGCGAGAAAATTGCTGCATTGCATAGTAAAAAGCGGACAGTAAAGAGAGTCTTTACTTATCACCACACAGGAGAAGTAGCTACGTTTTGAAAATATTGCATATTAGGCCCTGCAGGTGTTGTATTAAATGTATTAGAGTCTATATTCTTTATTCATTTACTACTTAAGAGATGAGGACATTGGTGCCCAGAGAGATAGCTGATGTGTAAGCCACAATAACTACCATGATGTGAACAAGTGTTTTCTTCTTCTTGAGGTGGGGTGAGGATGAAGTGGGTAAGGGAAGATGGGGGCAGGGATGGATCTCTCAGTCACCACTTGCATTGCCATACCAGCTCGGGGGTTTGACTTCACTTCTGCTATTTGGGCACAACATGAGCAAGCAACTCAATGCACAAGAGTAGACTAGAATATCTAGAGAAGGCTGTGCTATGGGCTGGGGAAGACAAAGGGAAAGAAATGGAACCATATAGTTATTTCTTATTTAGCCTTTAAAACCACAGCTCAGTATCTTCAGTCTATGGCTCTCCTATCTCAGTGATTTCCACACAGAAGAGCTTTATAAAAGTTTTATATGCATGCCACCCTCAGAGATTAGTCCATGGGACTGGGATCAGGCTTAGAAATTTACAGATTTAAAAAAATGCTCACCAAGGATTAGGATATATAGCCAGGTTTGAAAATACAGAGTGCCTTGTTTCTTGGCCTCCAGCCTGCATAGGTCAATTTTCCTCTGTTACCTGATCCTTACTCAAACAGCTTTGGACTCACAGAGCCCCTGCCTCAAGAGAAAAAGAGTTACTAAAAAAATATAATTTCTTCCATCAACATTTCATTGGTTGATAAGGGCAATTTCTTCACCTTCGAGGGAAATAGCATTCATCCTGCAGGCCCTAACCAGATGATATTCATTTCAGTACATATCAATCAACCTAACATTCAGACAGGAGACAAACTTTAAAGTGTGAGACTAAGGCATCATAAGGCCATGGTAACCCAAGCCCAGAACAATTCAACCTTTTCCCCTATTGAGAAATTGCTTTCCTGAGTTCTATTTCCTAGCAGTCCTGCTATTTGTTTTCGAGGTTGGTAAAGTAGTCTGTTGTCATTGAGTCTTGATACATCAGGATCAGCATTTTAATAGCTGCTTTTCTTAGATAAAGGAAGGAAAGCCCTTGTCAAATCTTAGTTTTGGACTCAGACAAATGTAGGTCAGAAACTACTTGTAAATTTCAAAACCACCCTGAACCCATTTCCGTGTAGAATAGGGATGGAAAAAGACCCACTTGCTATGGTTAAAGATTAAATGAGATTATATATCTAAAGCACTGGCTTTCAAACTTGGGTACATACTGGAATCATCTGGGGGAATTAAAAAAAAAATTCTGATGTCTGGATTCTGCCCATAGGAATTTTGATTGAACGATCCAAGGTTTGAGCTGAGCATCAGGGTGTTTAAGAGATCTTCAGATTATAAAATGCAATCTAAGAACCTGTAATCTAAAGCACCTGGCTAGTACCAAGACTCATTAAGTGGAAAGTCAATAGGAAGAGTTTGGGGACAAAACTGATGTTCAGTGCCTCACAAATAATTTGCAGAATCATCTCCTGTCTGCATGCTTAAAACTAATTTTCTAGACTGTTCTGAATGGCTTTAAGAGATCTTTGTTTATCAGTGATCACACTCACCAACTTTTCATTGTTCCCATTGGTTGATTTATTAAATGTTCCCAAGCTCATTTAATGAAAATTGACCTTAGTAGTAGAACAAATTACAGGTGTCAGAGGTACAGTGAAGAGACCAACCCCCATTTAGGGCCTGACATTGATAACTGTTTGATCACGTTGAATAAAAAAAATGTGATTGCAATTCCTTATTCCAGGTTAATTTGGTTTGAAATTAATTCCCACTGTTTCCTTGGTCTCTGAGACCTGCAGGTGGGGTAGTCAGGCTTGGAGTGTTCCCTGTCTGCTGTGTTACTCAGGCGGTCAAGCTCCAATTGCCTACAGGATAAAAGGAGAATTTCAGCCAAGTGGGATTTGGTCTTCAGGCTGAGTATAAGTGGATGTAATGGGGTAATATTCCTGCTTGAATAGAACATTTTTTTCTCCAACTTTTCAGCCTCTGAAATGTCAAAGTCAACCTGGCTCCTTTTACTCTGGCTTAGCGAGGAACTGGCTTTCTACTTTTTGATCCCGAGACTTTTCAATTAATAATGGATGACGCAATGACAAAGGGGATCACAGACTAGTCTCCAGCAGAATGTGCTTTTCTCTGCACAAGGTATTGGAACACCTGCCCTTAAATGTGAAAACATGCAAGGTACGAGCCCCCATTTCCATGACCTAAAACAATCTGAGGAGTAATGACATGGAAATTTAAAGTGGATGTCAATAGAGAAAAGCAATTCCTAATTTTTTTTTATTGGTTTAACATAGACTTACTTATTGAAGGGATTTACTGCCTCATAGTCATACATGCACACATAATGACAGAGTAGCTTAAATGCCATCCTTGTCCAGGATCTCCCCCTGCACCTCCCATTCATCCTGATCGCATATCTCCTCTGTAATTCCCCCACGTTACAGATATAAATGACCATCTATTTGTATTTTAATTATTGAAATTGCTAGATTTATATGCTTGCCTGAGTATATTTTGGCTTCTTATGGGAGTCAAGTGTACCCTACAGTACTGATCACCCCTCTTTTCCCTCTCTTACCTCTCTCCCTTTCTCAAACTTCTTAACGTAGTGACTTTACAGATCTTAAATCACATTTCGATCAAAAGCAAATCTAACATTCTGTATATAAATAGGAAAATTGCTCATCACTAGCTTGAGTGATGTGAGCCAACTGAACAAAAGGGTCTCATGACAAGGTGTTTGCCTTTTTTATGCAAATGTAAAATAAATATTCATGGAGCTTTATTTTAGGGAGAGGCATTTTAAATGGCAAAACTATTTAAGTTTTATTTCACATATGCACAAATATCTTAGATCCTCTTGGGAACAAGGTAAGGGTATAATTATACATTTTATTTTATTTTTTTAAGAAAGCGGGGAGAGAGAAACAAAAAAAGAGAGAGAATCAACTTTATTTATGTTTTCATCTGTGTTTTATTTTTCTGACACTTAGTTATGTATGTGGTGCTGGTACACATGCCAGGCAAGGGCTATAACTGCTGAGCCACTGCTCCAGCCCCTAATTACACATTTTTAAAATGTGCAGGTGTAGATGTGCATATACATACACACCCATTTTTATTGAGGATCAGATATTAAATCATGGACAATTCTTACTCAGTGAGGGGTTTGATGGTTAGAAAAATCACAGAATTACCATTATATAGAAATCTCATTCTCATGTACTCAGGAATGTCTTGGCAGGTGGGTGAAGATTCTCCAACTAAGCTAATAATTGGTCCTGCTTTCTTCCAACTGTCTTCAACACAAGCAGGTTTTCCTTTTCCTTTTTTTGTTATGGAATATCAAAAGTAGAGAAAAGGCTGTCACAAATTTCTTCATACTCATTTCCCAGTTTCAGCAGTTATCAATTTATGGCCCATCTGGTTTCATCCATACCAAACCATGTCCACGCCCAGATGAATTCAAAGCAAATCCCCAATATTATATTATTTTATCAAAGCTTTTGTTTATTAAACCAACATTGAAATAACCAATTGTTTATAAATCAAAAGTATCAGCAAATTCCTATTTAAATATAAGCTGTTAGTTTGATCCAATTCAGTTACCAGAGGAATCAAAATAAATTGTTTGGCTGAATTTATTTTTCTTAAATGGTTTATGTAATCAGATAAAATTGTTCTTCATAAATTCTTCTGTGCATGAAGTAGCAAGATGATAAGCCATCTTTAAATTAGAAGATGTTAAATACTAATCATAACCTTCTGGGTGTTATCTCCCAAGAGATGTGTTTACATTCACATCTTTGTAAGCAACTCTAGGTTTCCGTTATTTCACATGACACATTCAAACCTCCAGGCTTGCAGGTTCAGGTTTTTATCTATTGGTATTGAAGTTCATGACTTACAGGATGTTATCCCAGTGTTTTTAAGGAAAGATGATGGGAGAAAAATTAATATAATTGAAAAAGATTTGTGAAGATTTTATAAGGATTGCTGGATGTTGAAATCATTAGACTGCATTTCTCAACTGAAAATAGTTTGATCTTTCAAATTTAACAAAGGAAGGCTTTTAAATATAATTCATATCTGAAATTGTGGTCATAAATGGTGATTGTGCCTTTAAAGATCATTTCAAGTGGGGCTGGAGCGGTGGCTCAGCGGTTAAAGCACTTGCCCGGGATGTGCAGGTACACGGGTTCAAACCCCAGCACCCATGTACACAACTAAGTGTCAGAGCAACAAAAGCCATGTGAAAAACTCAATGAAAGCTGATTCTCTCTGTCTCTCTCTCTCTTTCACTGTCCTTCTCTCTTTGAAAAAAAATCATTTCATGTTGCTTAAACACTTTTACAACTATTTAGTCATTGCTGGTAATTTAATTAAAATATAGTGCAGAAGAAAGAGAGCACTAATTCTGATTAACTTGAGCAAACTGAATTTTAAAAATGTTTAAAGAAATATTTTTCTACTATGCAAACTAAAATTGATATTGAGCTCTTTCCTCTTGAAAAGTAATGAACAGAAAATACATATTTGAGTAGCTTTTGTTTGCACAGAAGCATTTCAAAGAATTTTATTCATATTTCTTGGTAATCATATGACATATGTCTCTCTGAAGTCTTGTTTATGTTATTAGTTTGCTTACAAAACCCTTTCACTTTAGATTATGCAAAGGCAAAACTGTAGTTATCCAGCTGGGATAGGGTTGTCAAAAATCTTGAATGAGTAGAATACAAATGAATGAAAATTTAATTTAAGAAATCATACTTACGTGGATAGCAGAGAGTAAGTCATTTATAAGACCCAGCTATCCCACTCCTGGGTATCTTCCCAGAAGATATAAATTTGGAATACTACAGCAAAACAGCTACATCAATGTTTATAGCAGCACAATTCACAATTGCTAAATTATGGAATCAAACCAAATGCCCATCAGTGAATGAATGGATCAAGAATCTGTTGTATATATATATGTATACCATGGAATTCTACTCAGCCATTAAAAAGAATGAAATCATGGCCTTTGCTGGTAAATGGATGGAGATGGAGAAAATTATTCTGAGTGAAATTAACCAAACCTAGGAACTCAAGGGGTGAATGTTTTCTCTCGTATGTGGAAGCTAGAGTACAATACAGGAAAGAGTGAGAGAGCAATAAGTTTAGACAATGGACCCATCAAATAAGGTTTACCAATCCAACTGGGGCAACCTTGCAGTCTAGGGGCTGGGAGCATGGAGGGGGAAGGGTAGGAGGGTACATGTGATGTGTGTATATGTGGAAATGCAACAACAAACCCCTTCAATACATAAAACTATAATGAAAAATAAAATCTTGTTGAAAAATATAATAAGTCATTTAGGGGAACCAAGTTCTCTGGATGGTTGAGTCGTTTTATCCTTTCAAACATAGAAGGAAAAATTTTTTTCTTAATTTTTGTGATACTCTTTCTAACATAATCCAAATACTTCCCTGCTTTTTTATAAGTAGAACTGACCAAACTTTTTTTTAATAGAAAAGGACAGTGAGAGAGAGATAGGAAGAGAGAGAGAGAGAGAATGAAAGAATCAATTTTTATTTAGTTTTTCATGTGGCTTTCATTGCTCTGACACTTAGTTTTACATGGTTCTGGGGTTTGAACCCACAGGCAAGCGCCATAACTTCTGAGCCACACTGCTCCAGCCTCCAAACATTTTTTTTTTTAAGATTCAAATCCAATTTTCTGAACAACAATTATTTCTTGTTCAGAGGACTGTCAAGGAGCATGGAATATTTTTTAATTACTAGAATCAAGTCTCAGACAGTGTGTCTGCTGTGTGTGTGTGTGTGTGTGTGTGTGTGTGTGTACATGTGCATCCGTTCATGCACGTTAATATTCCTGCATGTTCCTAACTTGCCAGGATTTGACTGTTGCTTGGCCGTTGCCTGCATCTATAATAAGATACTCTACTCCACAAGCCTCTGTCTCGAACTTTGTACTTCTCTCAGCTTGTTTCCTTGGGAGATCAGATAGCCACATTGATTAGAAAGATGTCTGAAGGAAAAGCAATGTGGTTCCTTGTGAAGCCCAGTGGGCCCTGTGGGAAACAGGAGTGTGGGATGTTAAGTGGGGATCTTCATACCTCCTTTCTGGAGGCTCAGGTGCTCTTCCTGATTACTTTCTTGTTCTTAACTGGGTCCCAGATAACTAAGGGCTGAGGCACCAGTATTTCAAGCTGGCATGCTATTCTTGTATTTGAATACCTTGCGGAAAGGATGTTGTTTTAGTCAGCTTTTCCATTGCTATGACATAAAGACAGACAAGAACACTTTTAAGAGGAAAAGTTTATTGTGGAGTTCACAGTATTAGAGGTCACAGTCTGTAGCAGGCCGGCTGCATTCCTTAGGGCATTTCGTAAGGCAAACATCATACATTTGGATCCAGGAAGCAAAGTGTGAGACTCCAAGCCAGATACAAAATATATACCCCAAAGACATGCTCCCAGTGAGCCACCACCTCCAGCCACTCCCTACCAGCCTACAGTTGCCAGTTAATCCCCATCAGGGTATTCACTCACTGGTTGAATTGAGGCTCTCATAACCCAGTCATCTCACCTCAGCCCTCCTGAATTGTCTCATACAGGCTTTGGGGGACAACTTTCATCCAACTCACAACACATGTTGATCAGAACTTTTCATTTATCACACAAGTTAAAGGGTATGTATGGAGGATGTAAATGATGGTTAGAAATACTACATCCTTCAAAATAAATTTACTACTAATCAATTCAAGGAGACCTGATTTAACCAATATTTTAATTTTAAAACATTCATTTTTATTATTTAAAAATTATTAGTATCACACTTATGAGAAATGCTGATTTTTACTTTAAATTTTCATCTCTAGGGGCTGGAGGGTGGCTCAGCAGTTGCAGTATTTGCCTGGCATGTGCGAGTACATGGGTTTGAACCCCAGCACCACGTGCACAACAAGAACTAAATAGAGATTGCTTCTCTCTCTCTCTCTCTCTCTCACTGTCCCCTATTTCTTTAAAAAAAATTTCATCTCTATCAGAAAAATTGATGGAACTACTGAAAGACAAATCCTTTCTAAGTTGGGTGCATTCTTTGTCATATTATAGTATACTTATCACACATGACAGATATTAGCATAACTTCATTAACTGTACTTTCAACAGTAGTTGTTAATTTTAAACAAATAGAGAATTTCACTATCCATAATGTGGTTAGTGGCTGCTCTCCCTTGAAATTGTCCAGGTCCCAATCTGTGGAACTGCGAATGGCACCTTATGTTTTTAAAAGGAACTTTGCAGAAGTGATTTTAGTTAAGAATCTGAGGATGGGGAGATTATCCTGGATTATCTGCAGAGGCCCAATGTAATTACATGGATCCTTATAAGACAGAGGCAGAAGGGTCAGAGTCAGACAAAAGAAGGCCATGGAATGGCAGAAGCAGGGAGAGAAAAGGTAACATAATGGGCGTTCCAGAGTCATGGAACCAGGGCAGCCCCTGGAAGATGGAACAAGCAAGGAATGGCTTCTCCCTTGGAACCTTCAGAAGAGACCAGCCCACTAAACTCATTGGGATTGACTGTGGACTCTGACCTCTAGAACTGCAAGAGAACACATTTGTTCTGTTTTCAAGCCACTGCATTTGTGGTGATTTGTTATAGCAGCAATAGGAAGCTAACACGCATAGGAAATAAAGGCAGTAATGACCTCCTGCTTGAAGATAATTAGACATGAATAACACGAAAACATGTAGTCAAGTGAGAGCTACCTTTCTCTATCCTGTTTATCCTTAAACAGAACAGTAGACATGAACTTTCTTGTCTCTTTCAATTTCTAAATAAATTCTTTATTTAAAAATGAATTAACGTAAGAGAAACATTCTTCTTAAGCCTTTAAAAAACTCTGTGAGTTAAAGCTGGCCTTTTGTTTCAGCGGGCTGCCGTGGACATGGTTTCCATGTTTCTTGGCACTTTCTCAAACCCCACCAGCAAGTAAATTTTTAAGTGACTCATCCTCAGTTCTGAAATGCATTGCAGGATAGTTGTTCTAACTAGAGATGATTGCTGTGAGCCCATGCCATCCCAGCTCCTTCTACGATGATTAAGAGTTGATTAAGAGTTGACTTTGTTACTGTGTATGGAGAGTCCTGGCAGGAAATTGAACTAGAAATTTGGAACAAGAGGCCAAGGCTACATTTGTAACTTGTAAGTAGGTTACAATTCTGCATTGTCTTTAGTACTAGACAAGAAATCTCTCCCCCATTTTGTACTTAATTATACATTGATAGCTCCATTATTAATGTTTCATATCAAATAATTTGGAATGCAGAGAAAATAAAGAAGAAAAAGCATAGTCCTATTTGAACACTCTCAGCATTTATTGTATTTGCCTTTTACAAACTGCTGTTTTGTTTCAACCCAAATATTATCATTGTACTGATGGTTTTGCATCTTTTTAAATTTCACACTGTGTCATAAACCTGAAATAGTGAAAGCTTTGAAATTTCAAATACCTTCAAATAAGGCTCCAAGTGTGTACCATGATTAGGTGGTTGTCAGTAACCACATTTGGCTGCAAAACTCCTATACTGAAGGGATATTGAGGAACTCACATAATGGATAGGTGGATGGAGAATAAGAAGAGGGATGAGGACAGGAGGCAAGGAGGCTCTGGGCATTGAGGCAGAAGGAAGCACCCAGCCCTTGCTATCCCTAGGCCCTGTCCCTGGAGTGGATGCCATTTATGCCCATTGTGGGGGTCACTACACTCAAGGTTCAGATCTCAGAGAGAAAGTCTGGTTGGGCCAGCCTGGGTTCTATGCCCCAATCCTGGCAAAGGTAGATGGGACATCGAAGAAGTCAAGTGGCTGTGAGAAGAGGAAATGGAAGCAAGGTGGCTATCCCCAAAAACGGCCAGGTCAGGTATGGCTAGGGGAGCTTGTCACACCACATGCTCACCAAGATCAGTTCAGTGGATCTTAGAGGCAGGATGGAATAGAATGACCTTTTCAGGGAGGGGGCTGCTGGTTGGCTGAAGAAAAATTTTAAATCATAACTATCATGATAGGCATTTTGTTTTAGGAAAAGCTGATTGAGTCCCAAATTATATTTCTCTTATAATGTATAACTCTGGAGACTTTTAACTATCCTGACAAGAAACGTCATCTTACTGCAGGTGCAGCAACTGCTTCTGAAAATGCCGGGAGCTTGGCTGCCACAAGCCATTACATGGAAGTCGTTTTAAACGAGCATTATGCTAATTCTCAAATGAGTATTTTTTTTTTTTTTTTTT
>PVKS010024155.1:0-31423 GCA_004027875.1 Aplodontia rufa | reverse complement strand
CTCGGTTTTTCTCCGTTTAGTACAGTGCTGGCTATGGGATTGTCATAAATGGCCTTTACGATGTAAAGGTAGGATCCTTTAAGCCCTAGCTTCTGCAGTGTTTGAACGTGAATGGGTGTGGGTTTTGTCAAAGGCTTTTTCTGCATAGGGCTGGTAATTTGTGATGAAGTTAAATACACACCTACCATTTGACCCAGCAATCCTATTAGATGGTTGCCAGGGGAGAAAGGAAATGGGGGCCACGAGAAGAGCTGCAGAGTAGCTTTAGCCACCACTGCCAAGGAGCTGGGATAAGGCGGACACAGGGGAAAGACACACCATCGCAGACCATCCATACAATGGGAATGACAAAACAATTGGAAGAAGAAGCTGGTGGCACACCATGAGCTGACAGAGCTCACTGCACCCCAGGAGCAACCTAGGGCTGCGCTGGATTGAGGCCCTGCATAGGGCCGTGGGAGGGCAGCTCAGGGCAGAGCCTGACCCTTGACTTGGAAGGAGATGGGGGAGCCCGGGCTGATGGACATTTCCAGATTGCACAGGGGTCTGAGTTACACAGGTGTAGCCATTTGTCAAAACGTCCAGGTAAGATTTTGCATTCACGAACAAGGAACAGGTGCGAGGTCTGCACAGGTGTAATAAGAATGGCAGGTGGGGGCTGGAACAGTGGCTCAGAGGTTATGGCACTTGTCCGGCATGTGCAAGTACACGAGTTCAAACCCCAGCACCCACGTACATAACTAAACTTCATGTCTTCATCTTCCCGCTGTTACAGAATCCCACAGATTGGGAGCAGGAAGCGGGACATCAGGAAGTACAGACCAGGTGTAACCTGTGTGCCACAGAAAGCACTCCTCTATGACTCTTCTTGTAGGACAACAGTCCATCATGGATCTGATTGTCCTCCAAAGACTTGGGCCTTGGAGCCTGGATCCCAGCTGTTGGTGCTATTGGGAGTCAGCAGGGCCTTGCAGGAGGAAGGTCACGGGGACATGCCTTTGAAGGGCACAGCTTTCCCTGTCCTCTTCCTCCTCCCCTCTTTCTCTGCCCCCAGGCTGCCATGAGGGGAGCAGTCTTGCCCCCCACACCCTTCTGCAACAATGCTCTGCCCCACCTCAGACCCAGAGCAGTGGGGTCGAGTGAGGAGGGGCCAGACCTCTGAGACCAGGAGTCCAAATAACTTCCTGCCTCTAAGGTGGTTTTCTCGGGTAATTCATCACAGTAGCAGAAAGCTGACTGACATGACTCTTAGCACCTCCTCTAACTTCATCACCTCCAAACACTGGGGTGCATATGAATTTGGGGGGACACAAGCATGCAGGCCCTAACTTTAGTTCAATGAACAAACAAACTTCTTTCCTTGTCTCCTTCCATTTTTTCTGCTCTTGGCCGTGAGACTTTTCACAGGACTGCTGATCCTTTGTTTTGTCTCCTGCTCCTGTGCTCTGTTTTAATCTTTATTCTTTGCATTAAAATACAGGTCTGGGGCGGGGGTGGCCTGGTGGCAGAGTGCATGCTCCACAAGCAGAGCCCTCCAGCCTGGGTTCCCGGCCCACCTGCACCTCCTCCGCCCCCCGCCCTTGGCCCCTGCCTTCAGGACACTGTCATTGGTGTCCTGTGAACCCGCCAATGTTTCTTTTTACATCTAAAAGCAGATATCTCCTCTCACCACCTGAAAAGGCCTCGTGCCAGGTATCCTGTCTGCACCTTGCCTTTCACTTAAGATGTATGTAAGGCACCCTCGGCACACAGATGCCTCCTCTGCCCTTTCCTTTCTGCGCTTTTGAGCAGTGAGCTTCCCAGGGCTGTTGTGCCATGTGCTCGATAGGTCTCCTAGTGATCAAGGGTTTGCGGTACACTCCTCCCAGGTGTTCAGGTACCAACCAACAGGGCAGGGCTGCTAGACCAACAGGAAGGTGCTCGGGGTTCCCTGGGAGGGCACCAAGCTGCCTCTGTCCTGGCGGCTCTGCCTCCCCTCCTCTGGCCCTCGGTTCCTGCAATCTGCCAATGTTGCCCAACTTATGGATTTTTCAAAAGCCTGTTAGGCTCGAAACAGTGTCTGAGTATCATTTCAACTGACATGTCTCCTATTTGAGATTCAATCTCTTTTCCTGGGCTCATAGATCATTTGCATTTCATGACCTCAGCCCACCTTCCTGCTGGATCTCCCCACTGGGATGTCACGGCTGTCACAGAATTCACCGACTTTCCTCGCATGTAGAGGTTTCCCTTATTTCACATTTGCATCTCGGATCCCTTCAGTCTGAAGCAGTAGAGGGTCCGGCTGTGGCTCTGAGGGTGGCGTCTTTTGAATGAGCATCTCAACTCCAGTCCCTCCACACAAACCAGGGGCGTGGAGCTCTGCTCCCTCAGGCAGGCCCGCAGGCAGGGGGCGGTGCTGGGCCCTGTGAGCTCCGCAGGGCTGGAGCTCTCCCCGCTCTCCGGGTGTTCTCAGCTCCTATTCACATCTGTTTTCTGGTGAGTCCAGGTCAGCTCCCCTGGTCCAAAGGGGAAAGCCGCTCTCCTCTCAACCTGGTCAGGTCTGCTGCACCTGTTCTCTCCCCTGAGACCATCCCACCGGAGTGTGACCCAAAACCTGCAGACTCTACCCCAACTGGCTTCCTGTGCCTGAAGCCATGAAGGTGCCCGGCTTCAGGCTGGGAGCCTGAAGACCCAGGTTCTTCGTCCACCTCCTCCACGGTCCACAGCAGGCTCTGCAGATGCTCTCCTTTGTGTGTCTTGAGTCTCTGCATCTGCGCTGCCAGCACCCTAGCCCAGGTCCTAAGTACCCTGCACAGTTTACGGAGCAGTCTTGTGTCGACACTGATTTACCCTGTCAGTCACCTGCTTAGTCCCCCACCCTGTGGTTCCTCCTTGGATGAAAGACGTCCAGTCTCCTCCCTCCCATGGGCTCCAGTCCCTGCCTGCCCTCTGACCTCATCTCCTGGGACAGCAGCTCATCTGAGCCTTCCCTCTCAAAGACCCAGAACATACACGGAGACGTCCTGCCCCAGGGCCTTTGCAGCTGCTCATCCTCGGTAGGGACAGGGAGGAAGCTCCCTTCCAGCGCTCGCTCGTATCAGGGCCTGGGGCCTGGTGTGACAGTGGCTATCCTTTGGGAGTTGTCCTTGACCGAGAGAGCTGCTTTCCTCTCCCTTTGCCCAGCATTTTACATTCTGAAGAGAAGCTGCACTCTAGTGATCAAGCCCTGAAGTACTCAGTACCCGCAACCTGCAACGCCCTCCTTACTCTTTGGTCCTATGAGTGGCTTGCACACCTAAGCTGCCAGACTTGCAGAAAAGTCCCACATGGGCCTGAAGAACTGCAGGAGCCCACCAGGAGGTGGAGTCCAACCCCGATGTTCTGGCTAGAAGAAAATGCGAACTCTACCAGCAGCCTGATCCAGAGCTCGCCCAACACGCAGCCTTCCTGCCCCTGCCTGCACAAGTCTGGAACGCTTACTTACATGAGGCTGTTATGAAATGAAGGCAAGGGGACAAAACAAAATATCGCAAGACATGAAGCCTGCACGATAGAGTCTTTGCTTCTTAGGCAAATCAGCTAAAAAGTGGGAAAGGAAAACCCACAATCTCCACCAGGAGCTGATGGGCGTCCAGGGCCAGCATGGCTAGTGGCTGGGCTTGTGCTCGCTGGCCTCTGTGGCCCCCATGTACCCCAGCAGGGCCGTCTGCAGTCAGTGACTTGTTCCCACAGCCAGGAGGCCTGGCTCCCTGACCACACTGGGGTCCGCAGCCAGCACTCCACAACTCCGTCCGGATTCTTAAGCAAAGCACACTGCCACTGGTTTGTTTGTGTTTGTTTTTAGAGAGGGACAGTGAGAGAGAGAGAAAAAGAGAAGCAATTTTTATTTAGTTTCTCACATGGCTTTCGTTGCTCTGAGACTTCCCTGTGTACGTGGTGCTGGGGTTTGAACTCACAAACTCGCACATGCCAGGCAAGCGCCGTAACTGCCGAGCCACTGCTCCAGACCTTGCCACTGGTTTTAAAGACACCTTTCTGGTGTGTTTGAAGCCAGTCCCTGACCCTTCCCAAGTCAGGTCTCACACTGGCTCCTGAGTCTATCTGAAGACAGCTCCACGCAGAGAGATAAGTGTGCCGTGGGCAGCCATCCTGGCTTTTCTCACACAGCCGCATGGCTCTGTCCGCAGCTCAGCCAGCACGGAACCAGCACCTTCTGGTCTCGGAGAGGACAGGCCACCAGAGCTCCTGCCTTGCTTTCTTTGTGGAAAAGGTGGCAAATGTTTCCATGTTCCTGAACTCTCCTACCTTGCCTGCCACCCTGTGCAAGGATAGCACAGTCCTCCGCATTTAACTCATCATCGATGGGCTAATTTCACCTGATGACAAAACATTAAATGACACCAATAAAGCCCTGAGAGTGCCATTTTTATGTCTTCCTGTCCTTTAGTTAAACCATGCGAGTTCATACCAGCCTGGGAAGCATTTCTTCTAAGCTTTTGCGTTTTGGAATGATTGGACGTCTGGGGACACAAACACACCTCCCATGCAGCGCGGCCGGTAATGACCAGCGCTCAGCAACATGGACAACCTTGGCGAGCATCCATGAGGCTGGACTGGGAACCCGCGGCTCCGGAGAACTCTCACTGCGCTGCTCTGCTTCTCAACAGTCCACAAGATTCTCAGCACTGACGAAACCCACGGGTGGCTTCAGACTACCTACAGGCTTAGGACAGTGACTGCCAGCACACAGCCCCTGGTATACAAGCACAACTCAGGCACACAGCAGCAATGGGCCTTGTCGGGGGAAGCAAGTGGACTGGACCAAGTTTCAGACAGCACTGAGGCCGTGAGAGTTTCCACCCACCCAATGGTACCAAGCACCAACGGCAGAAAGGATGGAGTAACAGCAACACGGCGTGGATCCCACCCACGGGCCTTCAGCGCTCCAAGCGCCCACATCACATGCAGAAGCATGGTTAGCCCTCAGATGTGCACGCAGCACTAATCACGAGGTACCCTAACGCGCTACTGTACAGCCTCCACGCTACACAAAAATAACCTCCATGGGAGGCTGGGGATTGGGTAACAGCACGGGAAGGAGAAAAGTCAGAACTCCTCTCACATCTAACGTGAAATGTTAGCTCAGCATGGAAAGGACTTTCATAGAATTCAATGATACTAGAATTTTGTTCACTTTGCAAACACTTTCAATAATAACAAATTCAGATGTTTTCATTCTGCAGTGTATATATGTGTATATATGAATCTTTATTCCTAGGGAAAAGCATATGTTCAAAATTCTGAAGACATTTTTATTTTTATTTTTCAAAAAAATTTAAAATTCATTCATTTATCTAAAAGTCAATTTGATTAGACTTCCTCAGGGCATTTTTTTTAATCATATGGATGCCAGTTTATGAAAACACTGTTGAGGGCAACCCCTATTGGGGGTCTCTTCTTGCCCCTACAAGAGTTCAGTTTCTATTGTTAACACTTGAATAAATTCTATTCCTTTCACTCTTGGTGAGGGGGGTGGGTGGAGAAAAAAACAGTTGATCGAAACTTTGAAGTAGAGTGACTCACAAAACTTTGTCTTAAAAGAAAAAGCCTCTTTCTCTCTCTTTCTCTGTTCTTAGCTGGGGAGGTCCTTTGTCCTCTTTCCCGGCCCCTCCTCAGCTTGCACCCATTTTGGCCACTTCTGCCCTCTGCAGCTTTCAGTCCCCCGCCCCTGCACCATCATCAGGGGCAGACCCCCCACCTCCCATCGCTATGCACGCGGGCTTCCACACCCGGAGGCACCACAGGCACTGGGCAGGGGTCCCACGACAGTGCAGAGCCCGGGCGGTGCCTGGAGATGGAGGAAGAGAGTGTCCAGCATGCACCTAGCAGGCACGAGCCCATCAGCTCGTCCACAGCGGAGGACACTGGGGCAGCTGTGCATGACCAAGGATGCAAGGAGGAGTCCCACGAGCAGAAGGGAACCTGGGGAGCTGCTGGAGGGCTGCAAGAGGCGACCAGGTGCAGGCCCAGCTGGCCACAAGCAACAATTCTCCTGGCCAACTAATCCTCCAACAGGCCAACTAAGTCAACAGCCAGGGAGCTGAAGTGAGGGAGACTTTTTTTCTTTTTTTTTAAGAGAAGGAGAAATTAAGAGAGAGAGAGAGAATCAATTTTATTTTATTTAACTTTTCACGTGGCTCTTCATTATGTCCACGTGGCACTGGAATTCGAATCCGCATCCTCAGGCAAGCTCCATAACCACTGAGCCACCATTCTAGCCCAAAAGGAGACAACTATTTGAAAAGCAGTTTAGCAAGAAGAAAGGGGAGCTCTTGTCACAAGCCCTTCCCCAGGCACAGGGCTGTGACAGGAAGGCAGGAGGTGCAGGGGGACAGCTGGGAAGCTACCTGGAGCAAGGTCTCTGTGGTCCACATGGACCCCAGCCTCAACTCCCATCTGCCCCTGCAGACTCTTTTCAGGCACACGAGCTGGGCGAGGCGGCTGGGCCGGTCATGGAGCTGTGGACTGCCACCATGCCCGCTGCCTGGGCTGCTCTGTGCAAGGGCTGCGGAGGCTCATTGAACAGGTGACTGACCTACACCCAGAGTGTGCCACTCTGTCTGCCTGACAGCCTCCTCTGCAGGCAGGTGGTGCTTCTCCTGGCACTCCCAGGGCACATGAGTGTCCTCACTCTGCCTGCTCCTCTCAGCCACCCTGCCAGCTTCCCACCACATTCACCTGTCCTCAGCTCTCCTTTCCTGGCAGGTGAGGGGCAGGACCGGAAGCACTGTCTGGACATTTGACCCTGGCCAGTGACGCCTTCCACGGGTGGCTGAGGCCCAGCCCTGGGATGGAGCTGCCTTACCCCTCAGACCCACAGGCAGCCCAGTTCCCACTTTGCTCTTCTGTGAAGCAGCCAAATGGGTGCCCCACGAGGCTGCGTGCACACCCAGGAAGCCAAGGGGGAGCACCAGGCGAAGGCGCCATCTGCTCTTCACGTGCTGGTGCCTCCCAACCTGCTCAGGCGGGCTCCCACGGTAATGGCAGTGCTGCTGTGGATGTAACTTCACGTCTGTGCAGATGAACATTGTCTGTAGCTGCTTGGTGTCCTGTGACCAGGTCTCCAGGGCCCAGTGGCTAAGCCAGAGGCTAAACTCGAGTGGACAACAGTCACCAGCTGACAAGGGCATGAGCCCCCTGCGTGATTTTCCTGCCAGGGCTCACCCAGAATCTGGGTCTTCTATGGGCACTGGCTGCCCTGGGTCACGTCCCTTGTGGCAGGGCAGCCTGGACCAAACCCGACCCTGGGCATAGTCACTGTTGCTTGCAGCCGGAAGCCTTGTGTGCTGTTGAGCAAGACTGCCAGGAGTTCTCCCCACACACACAAGTTGCCTCAACATCCAGAGGCACCCCGACACGTGCCTCCGCGGGAGGTGGCACACACTGTAGCTCTTGCCTTTCCCTGGGGAGAGGTACCACAGGATCCCTGGAGCGTCGCCTCCCGCACTGCATTTGGCACTGTTGGCACCTCCAAGAACCAGACCAAGCCACACCCTGAGATTGAGCATCTGCATGACCAGGGCCTCAAGACGAGACTGGAGGGTGGGCTGGTGCCCCTCCAAGGGAAGGCAAGCACTGTTATGGCACTGGGAATGAGGGGGAATGCTGACGGGCCAATAACTGCATCCTGGGTGGCAAGGGTCATGAATCGCCCCATAAAGCAAAACATCTGGAGAATCTGCAATTGTCACCACCACTGCACAGGCAAAATAAATGAAATGAAGGATGCTTATTAGTTTCCGACAGCTGCTATGACAAATTCCCACCAATGCAATGGCTTAAAAATAGCCTGACTTTATTCTCTGACAGTTCTGGAGGTTAAGAGCTGAAAGTCAAGGTGCCAGCCAGTCTGGTTCCTTCCAGGGGCTCTCGGGTAGAATCTGTTTCTTGCCTCTGCTGTTTTTAGAGGCTTCTACACTTCTTAGCTTATGGCCCCTTCCTCTGTCTTCAAAGCACATCCTTCTAACCTCTGGTTCTGTCTCACATCCTCTCTTCTGACTCTGCCTCCCTGCTTCCCTCTCACAAAGGCACTCCCGTTGACATCGGGGGCCCCTGGGTAGACCGAGGTCACCTCCACAGCTCGAGACCCTATTCAATCACAACCAAAGCACCTTTTGCCAAGTGAGGCCATGTGCTCACAAGTTCCAGGCTCGAGGACACAGACATCTTTGGGGGCCATTATTTAGCTACCCCTGGATACAAGAACCACCAGCCCTATCTTCTGATCTTTATCAGTGACATCAAGGTCAGCTCCCTCAAGCCCCTTCCTGCCTTAGGTCATGGAGCCAGTGTGGACCTCAAGCCAGTTGCCAAGCTTGTCTGCCTTCAATATTTTCAGGACCCAGGAAGGTTATCACAGGACAGGTCCAGGGTCCACTGGATCCACAGGGGATGGACGTGGGCCACAGCTCTCGTTGTCACTGGACCTCATAATCCTCCATTCTGTCCTTGGCAGCACACTGAGTCCCCAGGGACTGCTACCTATTCAGGGGAGTACCTAAGAACCCCAGAAACCTGCCGGTTCTTCCCCAGTTCAGTCACCCTGGCCATCGGCAGCTGATCCCTGGAGAGAGCTTGCAACCTCTCTGCCACAGCCCTTCACCAGGGCCCAGGCTCGCTGCCAGTTAGGGGACTCTGGGTCTTTGAACTGACTGGGGGAAAACTGGGTGAGGGTCTTACATTACCTGAATAGGGTCTAAGGTCAAGCTCCACCCACTGACCAAGCTGACTTTTATGCCAGTCCTCGCTGCTTTGCAGCTCACCTGGTCGATGGATGGGAGGCCGGGAAGGAGGCAGCACGGTCTCCACCCCTGCAGCAGTGCAGGACCGTGGCGCACGGGGACATGCGGATGGGTGTAGTGTCCAGGCTCTGCCCAGGCTGCACAACCCGGCAGACCAGAGAGGCACGCCCTAGGAGGGCAGGCCCAGGTTCATCCCTTAGGGCCCTGCAGGGTTAATGAGTGTCCCCAAGCAAAAGCTTTGCTCCACCTGCGGAGCAGCGCACTAGGGGACAGCTGAGGGGGGATTCCGAGGTCATCCTCAGCTCACCTGAGCGAGCGACGCCCCGGCATCCGGTGTACTGACCCAAGAGTCCCAGGCCCCACCTGGACACTCCGCATCCCGGACCGTGGGCTCCGCGAGGCTCCCCAGAGGGTCCCCGGGACCAGCGCGCCCCCTGGCGGCAACGAGGTGCGATGGCGTCTCAGCTGAAGGCTCCTCTCCGCACGCGGAGGAGCTGCTCCGCTCTCACCCTGTGGCTTCACAGGACGACCCCAGAGCTAATGCTGTCCTTCCACATAGCCCGCGCTGGTACAATAGGCAGCCATCCCTGGGCTGCTGAGTTCCCGCCTCGCCCCGGAGAGACGGAGCACAGACTCGGGCTCTGTCCGCGCTGGGTTGGAGGGGTCGCAGCCGCCTGAGAGGGTCTGCAGGCTCTGTCGGGCTGCGGGAGGTGAGGGTCCTCAGAAAAGGAGGGAGGAGTTCCAGGGGAGGTGACTGCCCGAGACCAGAGGAAGGGGCCTAAGGTGGGGCTGGATGGCGCGGGGTGGGCTCCTAGGAGAATGGGGTGGGAGGGTTTAAGCAGCAGTGTGACCCAGTCGGGTTTTTGTTGGGGGAGGTCGCTTTGTCTACTAAATGGAGAAGGAAAGGAACAGGGGAGGTTTGGAGGACCCAGGAGGCTGTTTATAAGCATTGCTGGAGAATCTGGAGTGGAGGGGAAGGGGCAGTAGCAGGCTGACCAGGATTGGGTGACAGCTGAACAGTGGATGGGGGCAGAGGGTGGCAGGATCAAGGTCTTGGCTCTAGCACTGGGTGGAAGTGGGGACCTAAGGAGAAGAGAGGAGCCTGGGTGGGGACTGGAATCTGGGAACTGCCAGGTACCAGGGGCTGGTGGTGTGGCCACAGGTGGGCGGTGGCCCTGGAGCTGTGTGGAGCTGGGCAGAGTTTCCAGGGAAGGGATGGTGGGGACAGGCTGGGACACAATGGAGGGGGCCAGGAAACTGGAGAGGTGGCTGCTGCCTTTGCAGGGGGTGGGGCCGGGCCAGGTTAGGTTGGTGATGGGATAAGGGTCTCTGCAACATGGGGTCTGATAGTGTGTGGAAAGGAAAGAGGACCTGGACCTAGGAGCTCAGGTTGTCAAGAAGGCCTCCTGTGCCCACAGCCAGTCTAATTTCTGCATCTTGGCTGCCCACGACCTCCTCTCCTGGCCAGCTAGCTGTCTGCCCAGGCAGCCCTGAGGCTGAGGTCTGAGCCAGCTCACAAGTGCCTGCCCCTGGCCAGATGACTCCTCTCTGCCCCAGAACCTCCTAGAAACAGCTGCTGCAGCTTCTCCCTAGAGCAGCTCCCTCTGGGTACCCAGAGTGGGGTGCCATCACTAAGTACTTCCTGGGTGGCCCCAGGTACTATCTGAATCCTTCCTGGGAGACTTGAAAGGGAACGGGCTTGTGCCCCAACACAGATGGTGGCTCCCTGGAGCCAGGCAGGGCGACCCCTCCTGGAGATGGGGGTTGTGCAGGTGGGCTTGCTCAGGTGGGTCTTAGGGGTGTTGCAGGTGATAAAGCTCAAACTCCCTCCACCCTGTGCTGGGGCAGCTGGCAGCTGGCTGGCGTTGTCTCGTAGAGGACTCGCTGGGCTGAGTGCTCTCCCTCTACAGGCCAGAGCGAAGGGGTGCACCTGCAGCGAAGGGGTGCTGGGCCAGGCCTGGTGTGGGGGAGAGGTGGCCTGCCTGACAGGTGAGGAGGGTCAGGCCCCACCCCAGGCCTCAGCGGTCCAGCACAGTGAGCCTAGGGTGGCAGCAGCCTCAAGCGTGGTCAAGGGCCACTCCAGCTGGCCCTCCTGCCTTTGCGGCTGTTGTATTGCAGGACCCCATCCTAAGAAAACCATAAGAGAAAGCTAGGTCACTTTCACATGCAATGGCTGCTCATGTCCAGGGTGCCCACCTGTCAGCACAGGCCCCAGGCGGCCACTGCTCTGCCTTGGTCACCATGTGCCGGCTCTGCCTGTTGGTGACCTCAGCCAAAGCTGCACACCCGTGTGGGGTGCTGCTGCATGTCCTGAGGTCTGCCCTGCTCCTGGGTAGCAATGGTGCCTGTGTTCTGCTGTTCAGTGTGTCCCGTGTGATGGCACCCTCTCCACTGGTGGGCTTTGAGCTGTTTCTACTTTCGGTTGCTGGGAATAGAGCTGCTAAGCTTGTTTTTGCCCGTTATTTTGGTGGACGCAGTAGTTTGGGTATGGGATGTCCCCAAAGGCCCGTGATTTACAGGCTTGGTCTCCACTTCATGGTGCATGGGGAAGTGGTGAACCTCTGGGAGGTGGGGCCTGGCGGCAGGTCTAGAGGGCCCTGGGCTTGTCCTGGAAGGAGTAGCAGGACCCCAGCCTTACATTTCACTGTTGTGTGCAAACTGTTTTCCAAACAGCTGTGTGGCATCAGCCTCCTAGGCCGAGGCCCACGTCCCACGCCCTTGGAGCCTGTGCTGGGTGAGTTTTGCTAATGACCATCCTGCTGATGTGACGTGGTACCTCGTTGTGGCTTCACTTTCCCTAGCGACTGATGTTGCTGCGTATTTTTGGTGTGCTTTTTAGCCATTTGTGCTTCTTTCACGTCATTTGCCCATGTTTTTATTAGATTATTTGTCCTTTTGTTATTATTGAGTTACAAATGTTTTTATATTAGACCTTAGTCAGATGTAAAATTTGTAAATATTTTCTCCCATTATCTTCTTTCTCTAGTGATACTATCTCTTGAAGCCCAAAAGTTTTTAATTTTGAGAAAGTCTCTTTCCACATTGTCATTTGTCACTTATGCTTTGGACCCTATCTAAGAAAACATTGGCAATTCCAAGGTCATGATTTTCCCCCTATGTTTTCTTCTAAGAGTTTTATAGCTCTAGGTCTTCACGTAGGTTGGTGAGGGGCCTGTGCTAATTTTTGTATTTGGTGTGAGCTGGCCATCTGTCTTGGTTCTTCTCATATAGATACCTGATTGTCCAGCATGGTTTGTTGAAAATATTACTTTTTCATTATCAAGTCATCTTGACACTCTTGTTGAAAACCTGTTGATGGTTAATGTTTGGATTTATTTATTTATTCAGGAGAGAGGAACAGTGAGGAAGAGAGAATCAATTTTATTTAATTTTTCACATGGCTTTTGTTGCTCCGACACTCAGTTGCGTGCTGGTGCTAGGGTTTGAATCCGCGTCCTCATGCACGCCAGGCAAGTGCTGTAACCACTGAGATTCAGCACAACGCATGGGTTTATTATTTGACCCTCAGCTCTGTTCACGATCTGTGTTTCCCCGCTTACATCTCGATTACGGTTGCTGCGGTAAATTTTGAAAGTGGGAGAAGTGAGTTCTTCAACTTTGTTCTTCTTAAAAGCTGATTTGGTTACTTTGCAGTCCTGTGTTCCATATGAATTTTACAAAGGACTGTCAATTTCTGAACGACTGCTGGGATTTTGATAGGGATTGCTTTGATCTGTGGATCAGTGTGGGCCAACTGCCTGCTTAGCAATACTGTCTTTGGATCCATGAGCATAGCATATCTTTCTAAGTATTGAGGACTTTGATTTATTTCAATGACGTTTGGTAGTTTTAGTGTTTACATCTTATGCTCATTTTATTAAATTTATTCTTAAATATCCTATTCTTTTTGTAAATGAAATTTTCTTAATTTATTTTTTAAATGATTCATTTGTGCTATATGGAAATATAATTCATGTTAATATAACAATTATATTCTAAAACGTTGCTGGACTCATTTTTATTGGAGCATTATGATTATGCATCACAGTGAGATTCATTGTTACATATTCATACATGCACACCATATAACATACTAATTTGGCCAAATCAATTCCCTGGTACCTCTTCTCTCCCTCCAGTCCCCTCTCCCCACCCCTTTCCCCTGCTCCGTTGATCTCCCTCCCATTTTCATGAGGCCTTCCTCTTTTTCTCCCTTTTTTTCCCCTAGGATCCACATATGAGAAAGAACCTACCACCCTTGGTTGTCTGAGTTCGGCTTATTTCGCTTAGCATGATGTTCTCCAGTTTCACCCATTCACCAGCAAATGACATCATTTCATTTTTCTTTGTGGTTGAATAAAACTCCACTGTGCACATACACCACATTTTCTTCATCCGTGCATCCACTGGTACATGCCTAGGCTGGCTCCATAATTTGACAATTGTGAATTGTGCTGCTAGTAACATGGGTAGGCATTCATCACTACAGCATGCTCACTTCGATTCTTTTCTTTTCATGTCAATATTCACTATCACATTTACTTGAAGGTGGGATGGTGATGCTTTTTCTTATTTTTTATTGGTGCATTATAGTTGTACGTGATAATGGGATTTGTGGTCACATATTCATAGATGAACACAATACGGCGATACAATTTGGTCAGTACCCCCACACACACACCCCACCTACCTCTCTGCTCCCATTCCCCAGATCCCCTGCTTCTCTTTCTTGGTCCTATATTTTTCCTAACAGATCCAAGTACATTGACATAATTCTTATGCCTATGAAGAACGTTTTTAATATACGTGACTTTAGTATATACAGTGACATACTTAAAAACGCTTGTATGCCCTGCTTTAACTCAGTTCCTACATTTCCCCTCCTCCTCACTGCCTATCCCTCTTGTTATTTTTAGGTATAATTAACTGTAGGATTAAATATTTATATTTTTGTAAAGGCGTACGGTATAGCTTATTCAAATCTTATGCAGTATCTTGCAACTGTATCTCATTAATATTGACAAATTGCACTTTTCTTATAATTCACTTTTCACTGTTTTTTCTTTTCTTTTTTTAATTTTTATTAAGGAGTTGGGTTGTCAAAGAATCTTAAATGTGTATGAAGTGACAATATGATATGCATTTGGTCTTAAATCAGTTTCCCCCATAGTGCCTACTCCCCTGTCTCTTGATTCTTCTATATTATACCCTTATAAGAGATATAAAATGTATATATATGTTTATATGTATATGTACAATCATATATATGTGTATTTTCCAGAATTAAGTGATGGTATAAGTATCATTTGACTTCTCATGGGGTTGACACATAGGCTGCAGTGTGGATTGTTGCCTAGATCCTTCTTTATCCTCCCTACCTCTCCCAACCCCCACCTTTCCCTTCCTCCCTCCCCCAGCTACATGTGTATGGTTCCACTAGATTATGTATTGGTATGATTTTGGTGGGTCTAATACATGAGTTTGACTACCTTTCCTCCAAGACTAGGTTTAGTTCCAGCCTCCACAAATGAGGGAAAACATTTGGCCCTTGACTCTCTGGGTTTGACTGACTTCGCTAAGCCTGATTTCTTCCATTGCCATCCATGTCTCTTCAAAGGCTGCGATATCATTATTCCTAATACCTGAGTATAACTCCATTGTATATCTATACCAGAGCTTTTGATTCACTCATTCAGTGAGGGGCATCTGGGTTGATGCCATAATTTAGCTATTGTAAATTGAGCTGCTGTGAACATTAACTTTGCTGTGTCACTATAATGTGCTGATTCTAACTACTCTGGAAAAACACCCAGAAGAGGAATAACTGGGTCATGTGGTGGATCCAAGCCAAATATTTTGAGGAGTCTCCATACTGCTTTCCAGAGCAGCTGGACAGTCTGCAGTCCACCATCATTGTGTTAGTGTTCCTGTCTCCCCACAACTCCTCCAGCATGTTATGGTTTGTATTCTTCATCTTTGCCAGTCTGACCGGAATGAGGTGAAATCTTAAGGTAGTTTTGATTTGCATTTCTCTGATTACTAGTGATTTAGAACACTTTCTCATGTATTCATTGGCTTGTTCAACTTCCTCTATTGAGAAGTTTCTGTTTAGCTCTCTGGCCCATTTATTGATTGTATTGTTTGTGTTTTTGTTATTGAGTTTTTTTAGTTCGATATAAATTTTGGATCTTAGTCTCCTGTCAGAGGGATCACAGGCCATGATTCTCTCCCAGTCTGTAGGTTGGCTCTTGACTGTTTTAACTAATTCCTTGGCTGAGCAAAAGCTTTTTAACTTAACGACATCCCTCTCATTAATTCTTTACTTTAATTCTTTCACTTGGGAGTCTAATTGAGGAAGTCTTTGCCAGCTCCCACCTGCTGAAATGTTGGTCCTAATTTTTCTTCTAGCAGTTGTATGTTGGCTGGTTTAATTCCTAATTCTTTGATGCATTAGATTTGATTTTTGGGCAAGGTGAGAGATAAGGATCCAATTTCAGTTTCCTGCATGTGGCTGTCCAGTTTGTCCAGCATCATTTGTTGAGTAGACTGTCTCTCTTCCATGTTATATTTTGACCCGTTTGTCAAAGATCAGATGTTTAAAGATTTGTGAGTTTGTTTCAGAGTCTTCTATTTTATTCCATTAGTCTTCATTCTTATTTTGATACTAGTACCATGCTGTTTTTAATACTACTGCTTTTTAAATACTACTGTTTTTAATTATACTGCTCTATGTATAATTTTAGATCTGGTATTGCAAAACCACCTGTGTCATTTTTCTTTCTAGTATTGTTTTGGCTATTCTGGGTTTCTTGTTGTTCCAAATGAATTTGAGGATTGCTTTTTATATATCTGTAAAGAAGGACATTGGAATCTTGATGGGGATTGCATTGAATCTGTATAGTGCTTTTGGTAGAATTGCCATGTTAATTATATTACTTCTGCCTAACCAAGAGCATGGAACATCTTTCCATTCTCTTAGGTCTTCTTCAATTTCTGTTTTCAGTGTTTGATAATTTTCATTATAGAGGTCTTTTACTTCTCTTGTTAGATTAATTCCCAAGTATTTTATTCTTTTAGAGGATATTGTGAATGTGACTGATTTCCTGATTTCTTCTGCTTTATTATTATTAGCGTATAGGAAAGCTATTGATTTATGGGTGTTGATCTTGTAGCCTGCTACTTTACTAAATCTGTTTATAAGCTCAGGCAGTTTTCTGGTGGAGTTTTTTGGATCTTCCAGATATAGGATCATGTCATCAGCAAAAGGAACAGTTGGACTTCCTCTGTCCTATTCTTTTCCCTTTCATTTCCTTTGTTGCCTGATTGCTCCAGCTAGGGTCTTGAGAGAGGGCAGCCTTTTCTTGTTCCCAAGTTTAGTGGAAATGCTTTCAACTTTTCTCCATTTAATATTATACTAGCTGAGGATTTGGCATATATGGCTTTCACAAAGTTAAGATAAGATCCTTTGAACCTTATTTTCTCTAGAGTTTTGATCATAAATGGATGCTGGATTTTATTGAAGGCCTTTTCCGCATCTATTGAGATGATCATCTGGTTTTTGTTCTTAATTCTATTTAAGTGATGAACCACATTTATTGATTTGTGTATGTTGAACCAGCCTTGCTTACCTGGATAGAGGCCCACTTGATTGTGATGAATTATCTTCTTGATGTGTTTTTGAATGCAGTTTACAAGAACTTTATTAAGGATTTTTGCATCAATGATCATGAGGGATGGATATTAGTCTGTAGTTTTCTGTTTTTGATGTGTCTTTGTTGGGTTTTGGTATCAGAGTTATGGTTGCTTCACAAAAAATATTGGGAGTGTTCCCTCTTTTTCAGTTTCTTGGAATAGCTTGATAAGGAGAGGTGTTTACTCTTCTTCAGCGGTGTGGTAAAACTCAGCAGGGAATCCATCAGGTCCTGAGCTTTTTCTTCTTTGGAAGACTTTTAGTTGCTGTATGGATTTTGGGACCTGTTATTGGGCTGTTTAGGATTTCGATTTCGTCCTGTGTCAGTTTGAGGATGTTGTATGTGTCTAGAAATTTGTCCATATCTTCCAGATTATCAAAATATGTTCTGATAATCTGCTTGATTTAAATTTGGTCAGTGGTGCAAAAAGAATGTAAAACATTAATATTTTTGTTATATGGATTACAAGTTGAAATGATAATACTTCCTATATATTGGCTTAAATGAAATATAATACTGAAATTAGTTTCATCTGTTTTATTTTCCCCGAATTGCTTATTGGTGCTTTATAGTTGTACATAATGGTTGGTTGTCCCCTTTCTTTTTACTTTTTAATTGTGTTATTAAGAAATTTAAAACTGTAAAAAAAATTAGTCAGTGGTGATCACCCCATTTTCGTGGGTGATTTTGTTGATTTGCTTTGATTCTTTCCTTCTTTTAGTTAAATTAGCCAGGGGTCTGTCAATTTTATTTTTTCGAAGAACCAGCTCTTTGTTTCATTGATTCTTTTTATTGTTTTTTTGTTCTCAACTTCATTGATTTCAGCTTTGATCTTGATTATTTCCTGTCTTCTGCTGGCTTTGGGATTAGATTGTTCTTCCTTTTGTAGAGATTTGAGGTAGAGTATATGCTTATTTGTTAGGGATCTCTCCTGATTCTTAATGTGGACACTCAGTGCTATAAATTTTCCCTGTAAGAATGCTTTCATGGTGTCCCAGAGGTATTGATATGTTGTGTCCTTATTCTCATTCTCTTCCAAGAATTCCTTAATTTCTGTTTTCATGTCTTCTTGGATTCATTCTTCATTTAATATAGGGTGGTATTCAATCTCCATATATGTGTGTATTGTGTGATGATTTTTACTATTATTGCTAAGATCATGGCATCCTGGTCTGATAGGATACATGGAATAATATCTACTTTTTTATATTTTTCTGAGATTTCTTTGTGAACCAGAATATGGTCTATTTTGGAAAAGGATCCATGTGCTGCTGAGAAGGTATACTCTGCCAGTTTGGGGTGGAATATTCTATAGATTTAAGTCTGTTTGATTTATGGTGTTGTTTAGTTTGGAGATCTCTCTATTGTTTTTTTGCTTTGATGATCTTTTTATTGGTGATAGAGTAGTATTAAAATCTCCCAGTACTATTGTGTTGCGGTCCACAGTGATTTTATGTCTTAGAGAATTTTTTCACGTAGTTGGGGGCATTGGTGCTTGGAAAGTATATATTTACTATGGTTATTTCCTCCTGTTGTATTGTTTCCTTTACTAGGATGTAGTGACCTTTTTTATGTCTTTTGATTAATTTATGTTTGAAGTTCAGTTTGTCAGATATAAGAATTGAAACTCCAGCTTGCTTTCTTAGGCCATATGCCTGGTAGATTTTTTTCCCATCCTTTCACTCTCAATCTGTGGATGTCATTGGTTTTAAAGTGGTTTTCCTATAAGCAGCATATTGTTGGTTTTGTTTTTTGATCCAATTTGCTATCTATGTCTTTTGATTGGTGCATTGATAACATTCACATTCAGTGTTAGAATAGTTATGTGGCCATGGTTCACTGTCATTGTGTTTTATTACTAAGTTCTATGCTGTCTTGGTTGCCTATTGATAGTACATACCTTTACTAAATATCCTCTGTTTGTGGGTGTTGAGGAATGTTTGCTTGTTCTTTGATCTGGAGTTTATCTTTGAGGATTCCTTGTAATGCTAATTTTTCTGTTCATGAATGCTGCAAGTTTGATCTTATCATGGAAGTTCTTATTTCTCCATCAAATTTGAAGCTGAGTTTTGCTGTGCGTAATATTCTTGGCTGCATGTTGTGTTCATTCAGATGTTGAAAGATCTCCTTCCATGATCTTCTTGCTTCCAGAGTCTGAACTGAAACGTCAGATGTGATTCTTATTGGTTTGGCTCTGAATGTGATCTGGCATTTCTCCCTTGCAGCTTTTAATATTCTTTCCTTGATTTCTCTGTTATACATTTTGAATATGATGTGTCTTGGTGAGGTTCTCATTTGATTAGGCCTATTGGGTGTCCTATAAGCTTCCTGGATGAGCATATCTGACTCTATTTTTATATGGAAAAATTTTTCTTTAACTATTTCATCGAGAATGTTCCTTATTCCTTTCATTTGTGTTTTGATTTCTTCCTGTATCCCAATTACTCTTATATTGATTCTTCTTGTTTCATCCCAGACATTTTTGAAATTCTGTTCATGTTCTGTGAGTTGTTTTTCTTTTTTATCATCTGTGCACTCTAGCTTGCTCAGCCTGACCTCATTGTACAAAGTTCTTTCTTCAAGAGCTGTGGCTCTGTTTTCTATAGAAGTTGGTCCTAGGTGGGGGCTGTTCTGAATGGGGATCCCTTGGTCTTGAGCACGTGCCTGCTGGGACCCTGATAGCACACAGGGAGTTGGGTAGGCCCAATCGTTTTTTAAAAATCTGAAACAACCAGTATATTTTTTCACTTTAAAGAGAGAGAGAGACAGTGAGAGAGGGAGGAAAAAAGAGAGAATCAGTTTTATTTTTTATTTTTTTTTAGAGAGAAGGACAGTGAGAGAGACAGATAGACAGACAGAGAGAATCAATTTTTTTTTCATATGGCTTTCATTGCTCTGATACTTAGTTGTATACGTGGGTGCTGGGGTTTGAACCTGTGTACTTGTGCATGCTGGGTAAGCAACATAACTACCAAGCCACCGCTCCAGCCCCGAGAATCAATTTTATTTAGTTTTTCATTTGCTTTTGGTTGCTCCAAAACTTTGTCAGGTTCATGGTGCTGGGGTTTGGGCCTGTGTCCTTGCGCATGCCAGGCAAGTGCTGTCACCATTGAGCCACTGCTCCAACCCTGAAACAACCATTTTAATAGTGAGCTCTGGATAGACCTCCAGTCTAAGATCCCTGAGGACAGGCCAGTGCTGCTACATATGGTCACCCTGAATGGCAAGGGAGCTCCACCTATCACACCCTTCTCCTTCCCAGGTCCACCAGCAGAAAAAGCTGAGGATTGGGCTGAACATACATGCCCAAACAGTAACAGGTCCAGGACTTCCTGCGGGCATGCAAAAGGCTCTTTTTGTCCTAGGCCCTTCACCCAGGGACCAGGGCCTCCTCTCTTCCCCAGCTTCCTTCAGATACCTGCCTGTGATTCTTTAAGATCTTCGAGAATTGCCTGCTACGGTGAAAGCTGGATTTTCAAGGATGAGACATGTCGTCCAGGCATTTTTGGCACTTCCTGTCCTCATGCCTAACAGTGTTGTCCCTGGTTACAAATTCCAGCCACTTCCTGTAATTAAAGCAAGAGTAATTAACATTGGTAATGAGCTGGATGGAACAACCAGTGAAACTGACACTTCTCACTTGCCTTTTTCCATCTACGTAACTCTGCTAGTTGTGAGTCTACACTGGGATTCTATTAATTCAGTAGCAGTTTAATCTAAAATGTGATTGTCTAAATATCTAAAATGATATTGACATTTCCAAAGACCTAGCCAAAGGCACTTTCTCAATCTTATTTCACGATGGTCTCAAAGTCTCTGAGAAAAAAAACTAAATTAACAAGTTAGTCATGCTTCATGTAAGCAACTACCATCACACAAAAATAACAACAACAAAAAAACCAAAAAATGAAAAACTGGACACACAAGAACTGTGCTTGAAATATACTGAAAGGGGAAAAGGGAATACTGACGTATCAAGTAGCTATATGATGATGATTTGAACGATCTCAACAAAAGCCCACGTGCTGTTCTCTGGCTTCGCGCTTCATTCATCTCTCCTCCACATTGCCTTCCACGAGCCCCATGGTTGCGTCCGGGACACCGTTTACTTCCCCTGTCATTTCGTATGCACATATGTGTGTATATATGGACATAGCTATGTTTGAGTCTAAGTATTTATGTTTTAAGAGTCACTCTATTTCCCCAGCTGGTCCTGAACACCTGGCTTAAACAGCCCTCGTGCCTCAGCGCCCCAGGTAGGTACAGGCCCATGCCCTGCACCCAGGCAAGATTCTTTTGTTGTGGTGGGAACGTATATAACACACCATCTATCATGACCATTTCAAGTGTGCAGTTTAGTGGTGGTGGGTACATCTACAACGTCACATCGTCTCCCCATTACGTGTCTCCAGAACTATTTCATCACCCGCAACTCTCACCCTCCTCGGCCCAGCCGTGGCGACCTCTATTTTACCGTCCGTCTCTCTGGATGCCCACTGGAGATCTTCCTAGCACTAGAGCCACACAGCGCTGGGCTCTGAGGAGGGCTCATCCCACTTACTCTGTTTCTGGAAGCTTCTCTGTTGCAGTCTGCGTCAGACCTTCCTTCCTTTCTGTGGGTGAGAACATTCCGTGCATGTGTATGGACCACGTTTTGCTGATCTGTGCATCTGAGGTGGGTCCTGGGCTTCTTTCTGCCTCCCAGCTGCCGTGAGCAATGTGTCGTGAGTGCTGGTGCACAGGCATCTGTGAGAGCCCCGTGTTCAGGTCTCCAGTATTTACGTGGGACTCAAAGTGCTGGATTGCATTGGGAACTCTGCTTAACTCTTTTTTTTAAGAGAAGGACAGTAAGAGAGAGAATCAATTTTTTAAAAAGCTTTTTGTTTTCTTTTAAGAGAGAGGGACAATGAGAGAGAGAGAGAGAGAGATTCAATTTTATTTAACTTTTTCATGTGGCTCTCATTGCTCCTACACTTTTCTGTGTACGTGGTGCTGGGGTTTGAACTCGTGTCCTTTGAACTTGCATCCTTGCGCATGCAAAGCAAGCACCGTAACCACTGAGCCACTGCTCCAGCCCCCAGAATCAATTTTTATTGAGTTTTTCACATGGCTTTGGTCGCTCTGACACTTAGTTGTGTACGTGGTGCTGGGGTTTGAACCCGTGTACTTGCGCATGTCGGGCAAGCGCCATAACTGCTGAGCGGAGCCGTTGCTCCAGCCCCGTACTTTTTTTTTTAAAGGACAGTGAGAGAGACAGAGACAGAGACAGAGAGAATCAATTTTATTGAGATTTTCACATGGCTTTTGTTGCTCTGACACTTAGTTGTGCACGTGGGTGCTGGGGTTTGAACCCATGTACTTGTGCATGCCAGGCAAGCACCGTAACTGCCGAGCCACCGCTCCAGCCCCCAGCCCCGTACTTTTTGAGGAACTGCTAACCTATCTTCCATGGTGGCTGTACGGTTTTACATGCCTGTTGTGAATTCACAAGGATCCCAATGTCCTACACCCTCACTGATATTTCTTGTTTCCTTTAAAAAATGAAACAGAGGTGGCCGTCCCACAAGCCACTGTGGTTCTGCCTCCCACTTCCCCAGTGGTGGGTGATGTCCAAGGCTGTAGGACATTTGTACGTCTGTCTTGGAGAAATGTCCATTCAAGTCCTTTGTCCGGTTTTAATTGCTCCGTGTGTGTGCTGTTGTTGCTGTTGAGTTGTAAGAATTTTGAGGTGGTACTTGGGATCTAGCCCAGGGCCTTGCGCATGCTAGGCAAGTGCTCCACCACTGAACCACACCCCCAGCTCTTATTTTTTATTCTGAGACAGGGTCATATAAATTGCTTAGGCTGGCCTCAAACTTGCTGTCCTCCTTCCTCAGCCTCCTGAGCAGCTGGGATGACAGGTGTGCTCCACCATGCCCAGCGAGCATGTTTGCTAGATATTAGTCTACTATCAGAAAAACCTTTTGCCATTTTCCCATTTTGTGGGTTGCCCTTTTATTTCAGTAATGTCCTCTGATAAGCAAAGTATTCTAATTATGATGAAATCCAGTTTATCTACTTTTTCTTTTGCTTCCTGTGCTTTTGGTGTCTACCTAAGTCATTCTTTAAAAAACCATTACTAGGGCTGGAGCAGTGGCTCAGTGGTTCAAGTGCTTGCCTGGCATGTGCGAGGACCTGGGTTCAAACTTGAGCACCACACACACACACACAACTAAGTATCTGAGAAACTAAGGCCAGATGAAAAAATAAATGAAACTAATTCTTTCTCTTCCTCTCTCTCTCTCTTAAAAAATTATGAAATTCAAGGCCATGAATATTTTACCCAATATTTTTTCCAAAAGTTTTATAGTTTTAACTCTTACGTTTAGGTCTTTGATCTATTTTGAGTAACTTTTGTACTGGCATTAGGTAAACATCCGATTTCATTTTTCTGCAAATGGGTACCTAGCTTTCCTAGCACCATTTGTTGAAAAGATTGTCCTTATCCATGAATGGTCTTGATAGCTTTGTCAAAAATCATTTAACAAGCCAGGCATATTAGTGCACACCTATGATCCCAGTGACTCAGGAGGCTGAAGCAGGATGATCACAAGTTCAAAGTCAGCCTCAACAACTTTGCAAGACTCTCAGCAACTTAGCAAACCCTGTCTCAAAATAAAAACTAAAAATTATTGGGGATGTAGCTCAGTGGTAAAATGCTCCTGGGTTTAATCCTCAGGAACCACCCCCTGCAAAAAAAAAAGAAAGAAAGAAAACCATCATCAACCAAATATGTAAGGGTTTCTTGATTCGCTGTTCCATTCCATTAGTCTCTATGTCTGTGTTTACACCAGCACCACACTGTTTTAATTACTATAGCTTTGTAGCAAGTTTTGAATTGAGAATGTTAGTCATCCAATGTTATTTTTCTTTTTAAAAACCATTCTTACTTTTGGAATCTTTGAAATTCTCCACAAATGTGAAGATTGGCTTTTCTTTTCCTGATGTTTTGATAGAAAGTGGATTGAACTTGAAGATCTCTTTGAATTGTGTTGACATTTGAACCATGTTTAGTCTTCCTATCTGTGAGCCTGGGATCTTTCCATTTCATGAACATGGGGTTCCTCTCCATTCATTTAGCACTTCCTTAGTTTCTCTCAGCAATGTTTTATCTTTTTTTAAGAGAGGATCAATTTTATTTAGTTTTTCACGCGGCCTTCGTTATTCAGACACTTCTTTTTGTACGTGGTGCTGGGTTCAAACCTGCGTCCTTGCGCTTGCCAGGCAAGTGCTGTAAGTGCGGAGCCACTGCTCCAGCCGCTCTCAGCAACGTTTTGTGGTTCCGGCATACCAGTCTTTCTTTCATCTTCCAGTGCAGTCACGCCCCTGGAGAGTCATTCCTAAGTCCTTAATTATTGTTGGTGTTGTTGCTTTCTTAATCTCCTCTCGGGGTTGGGGATTTAGCTCAGTGGCAGAGCGCTTGCCCAGCATGCATAAGGCCCCAAGGCCCCAAGTTCGGTCCTCATGCCCTGAAAAAGAAATCTAAATCTCCTCTTCTTTCCTCAATTATGTTTTACTGACGACTCACCACTACCTAAAATTTTGAATGTGTTTGTTTCTATCTCCTTGACTAGAACAAGCCCCTAAGGACTGGAGCTTTGGTTTGCTTACTGCTCCAGTCTAGGATCTTAAGATGCTGTCAGGTGCACGGTAGGGTGTGCTGACGTTTACGCACTAACGAATGGAGGAAATTGGTTACACGTACTGCTACATAGGTGTTATGAAGTGGAGGTTTTATTTCTCTGAGAAATTCTCAGGGGGTTGCTGGCTCAGTGTCCACTGGTCTTAGCTGCATTTGCAGCTGACAGACTGCGTTCCAAGGTGGCCTTGATGAGTCTCATCCTGCTGTCAGCACATGGAGGTCCCTGGCCCGCGCGCCATCAGGAGCTGTGGGCGGCTGCCCTCCTCAACCTGGCTCCTGGGGGAGAGCTGTGTGCTGGCGGGTGCATTGACTGACATCTCCTGAGGGCTGGACTTCAACACCTTCATGCTTGTCAACCACTATCGCTGCCCTTCTGTGAATCACTCCGTACAGGCTTTGTCCATTCCCTCATCTGCCGTCGGTTTCCTAGTGGGTTTTGTGCATTATGGATGCCCTGTTTGCCTGCTGCCTGCATTTCCAGCATGTGTCGTCCCCAGCTTCTCTTTGCTGTTGGGTTTGTTGATGGTGCACGACAGCACTGCTGCAGAGTCAACGATATGCATGGCTCCTGGCTTGCAGAAGAACTCCAGCCATGCGCGCTGTGCTAACCTGGTTGCTTCCGCTTCTTATTTCTTCACGTCATCATGTGATCAGTCTGGATTTAACATTTGCTGGCTATGTGCATTTTTCTTAGAGATGTGATCTAGTTGTGCCAGCACCGTTTATTGAATAACCCATCCTCGCCATCTGATTCTAACTTCCTCTTCTCCTGTCAAATGTGTCTGTTTAGAGGATTTTGATTCTGGTCCATGAATCTACTTGCTGGTCCTAAATCGATACCGTGTGCACTGGGTTAGCTTTATAGATTGGCTAATATCCGGAAGGCCACCACACTCGCTCTTCCGTCTCATTCTTTTCTTTTCTGTGATTGGACATCGATTCATCCATATAAGATTTGGATTATTTTAGCCCCTGGAAAAGACGTCTGGGGGCTCTCGCTGGTATTGTACGTTCTTTGTTCAGATCTTGCTTTATGTTATTCATCTTTTTTTTTTTCATTTACGTTCTGTGCCTCCTTAGTAATTTTCTTAAGCATGTTCTATTTTTTCACTGTTATAAAGATAGATTTTCCATTTCCATTGCTAGAAACTCATTATCGAAATAGGAAAAAACGGGACTGGAGCAGTGGCTCAGTGGTTTCAGCACTTGCCTGGCATGCGTGAGGACATGGGTTCAAACCCCAGCACCATGTACACAACGAAGTGTTGGAGCAACGAAAGCCACATGAAAAACTAAATAGAATCTATTCTCTCTCTCCCTCTCACTGTCCCTCTCTCTCTAAAAGAAAGAAAGAAAGAAAGAGGAAAGAAGGATTGACTGTGGGACATTCTCTCCTTCACGATGCAGCAGCTTGTTCTGTTGAGGACAGTGGTTTTCACGGTCTCTGATGTTTGTGCTCACCATGCGGTGGCCTTGTGCCCTTCTCTCCCAGCATCTGCACTTTTTCCTGTGGCTCTTTGCACCGTCTGTAAGGTGGGCCCCCATCCCTGTTCAGGGTGTGGTACCCAGAGGTGAGCAGTGCCTCTCTATACCCAGGGCTTTGCTCACCCTGGGCAGATCCCCTGTGGACCCATCAGCTACTCCCTCGAGGGGAGGCTTTGATGGCTGCTCCCTGCCTGCTTGCAGGTTGAGGTCCTGGGAGCAGAGGCAGCAGAAAGTCCCAGCCACCCTGGCTGATGGACTGTGGGTGTGAGCCCAACAGCCCTAGATCTGGGGGAGACAGAGCAGCCCCCGAATCCCTGTGCAGCGTGTGGAGCCACCTGTGCTCACCTGAAAGTAAAGGTGGTGTGAGGGCAGGCAGGCACACAGTGGTGCTCAATTACTGCAGCTTCCCTTCATCCTGCTGGGCAGAGTGCTGCCCTCCTCTGCAGGTGGGGCCTCCTCCCTCCCCACCAAGTGCCCAACTCCCCAGTACCCTCACCGTCCGTGCCCTCTTCCCTGCAGGCCTCCCCACCCTAATGCCAGGGAGGCCAAATGAAAACTCTGCCCCCCAAGCCACCCTCTCCCTCTGCCTCTGCCTTCTGGGCTCCCTGAGCGGTCCTTGCCCATGAGACTCCCTGTTTGCCGCTTCCAGCCCCCTTCCTGCTGTCCGCAGAGACACATACAGGACACACAGAGTCAGCCCTGCACTAGGCTGCACCTGATCTCTGGACAGGAGTATCTAGGTCCACCTGGGCCACTCATTCTAACAGTCCAGAAGCCTGCCCACCTCCTGCAGGGACACTTGGGAGCAATGTCAGTGCCTGTCCAAGGGCAGGATGGGCAAGGCCTCCTGGGGAGAGACAACACCAAGAAAAAGACCAAATATGAGGCAGGGGTGTGCATGGGCAAGAGCTGGGGCCAGAAGATGGTGCCCTGAGGTGAGGGACCAAGGCATGTGACTCGTCCTGATGACCATGGGGACAGTTTTTGTTTGGGGGACAGTGGAGACAGGAGCCAGAGCACCACTAGGGGACCAGGACAGAAGGCTGGTCCTCACAACATCCACATACATACCCAGTACCCCAACCCAGGAGAACATCACTGTCCTCATCCTCGGGATGATGGGAGGGCGGGGCTGGCTCTGCTCTCAGGTTGGGGCCTGGTGCCTGGAGAAAGCAGGGTCCCTCCTTTCCTGTGGCAGCACACACATGTACCTCCCGGGAGCCTCCCCTTGCCAACACAGCCTGGCATGGTACCCACCCCACCCCACCCTGAATGAGGACTTCCTGGCATTGGGGACTCCCCAGGTCTTCAGGGTTTCCCCAGCAGCCAACAGGACTGGAGGTCCGGCTGAGAAGGCCCTGAGGCTGAATGTCTGTGTCCCTCCCCGTCGATGGACTGAAATCTTAAGCCCTGGGTGAAGGGTTAGGAGGCAGGCTGTGGAGAGGTGATTGGCCAAGCCAGAGAAGCCCCCAGGAGCGGGACTAGTGCCCTTATCAGAGTGGCCTGAGAGAGACCCCTCACCCTTCCCACCCCGTGAGGACACAGCAAGAGGGTACCATCTAAAGCCCAGAACAGAAAGGTAGCCCCAGTGGGCACTGGGGCTTCACCTCCAGGGGATTGGGGGCAAGATGGAAGGCACAGAGCCTGGAGTTCCCTCTGCCAGGGCAAGCCTGCTGAGGGATGCAGACCTCCACCCCTCCCAGCCTGTGAGGGAGAAATCCCTAGCCACTCCCTGCGGGGTCCTTCCAGAATCCAAAGGAGCACAGACCAACAGCTGCCACCCTGGAGTGAAGAGGTGACAGACATTTGTGCTTGGTTTTCAGACACCAGGGTTTCCTACTTGTCTACCACTTAGTTTTGGCAGGATTTCTCTGTGACCAGCTACATACCTTATTATTTTGATCTTCAAAATTCGTTGTGGCTTTCTCAAGGTCCAAGCCCTTGCTCTGGGCTGCCCCTCGGGCCTTCTGTCAGGGCTCGCCTGGCCGTGGCTGTGGGCTGCCCTGTGGAACTGTGTGGGTTTCAGCCCCACTGTCAGGTCTGAAAGGAGGAAACCTGATCTGTGTGTTCAGATGCAAGGTCTGAGGGAGCCCATCAGGATCCCTGAAGGTCATCAGGGCGGAGCCCATGCCTGGGTGCTGGTGGCTTCATAGGGAGAGACCTGCGTGTGTGCACACACCTGCACAGTGTGACCCCGCCTCTTGGCATGCAATGCTCTGCCCCACCTAGGGACCTGCCAGCTAGAAGGCCACCATCAGGTGCAGTCCTAGACCCTAGACTTCCAGTACCGTGAGCCAAAGTGGCCTGCAGCAGGGTGGCAGAGCCCTCTCCCTCGTGATCTCGGCTCATTCCCAGTCCCTCACTCCTACACGCACACTGCCCTGCAGCTCCATTATGGACAGAGCCACTTCCCCCTGTGGTCTGCCTCAGGGCTTTCATGCAGGAATGCAAAGTGGAAGAATGTGTGGTCCCCACTGGAGGAGAGTTGAAGGATGCTCCTCCCAATGTGACTGTCCCTACAGATAAGAGACTTCATGGTAGTTTCTGGCTCCTGGTCACTTCTCCCAGGCTGTGCTGAGGGCTCTCTGGTGGAGGAAAAAATAGGGTGGACACAATGCGCCCAGTAGCGTCTATGGCCTGGGGTCTCCTGCTATTGACAAAAAGTGATCTGCCACTTAGGGCAGAGTCCAGAGGGCTAAGTCTCAGAAGAGGAGCATGGAGCCTGGGTGAACTCGGGGCTGAAGGAGGGGCTGTCCTGACCCTCTTCCTTAAATCCTGCTCCTGACCAAGCTGCCTGGGCTGGCACATGCAGAGCCAACAGCCACAAGGGACTAACTGCTGCAGCCAGGGGGGCGCAGGCCACGGGAGACTCCGGTCAGCTCCTGGGCTAGACAGGCCTGTGCACACATCTGGGAGTGGGCCCGTCAGATGGAGGAAGTTGCCTATGTAAGGATCAGTTTATGGAGGAGGGCTATCTGACCCACCCCCAGACTGCAGCTACCCTGGGCTTCTGGTCACCAGCAGAAGGGTATGAGCCCTGCTGCAGAGACGGCGGGACAATCTGGTGTCAGGGCCTCCAGCACCAGCGCCCCAGCTACCTCCTTCCACTGGCAGCAAAGGCCAGTTCTCAGAGCCCCGTAGGTGGTAGGAAGCTCATCATGAGTCTAATGACTAAACACAAAAGGCCAAAGCAGGAGGCACGGGGATCCCCAAATCCCTGCTCCCAGAGGGTGCGTTTGATCAGAGTCCCCTGGACCAATCCCCAGAGAGCAGAATGTGAGTCTGGATGAGATGCAGGGACAGGAGTTGATGTCCCTGAGGGTGGCCCCAGGCCATTGGCTCTTGAAGGCTGCCTTCTCTGGAAGTTTTGGAGGCTGCAGGACACTGAGACCAGACACTGACCCCCACTGCAGTGCACTTTCCTCTCTTCTGCTCATTCCCTGGACGCCTCCCACACGCCAGCCCCAGGCTAGGCCCTATCCTGCTCTGAGGTCATGGCATTGGAACCCACCCGACCTGCTGGACACTCCCTAACTCCACCACATTCCTGCCTCCTGACTCCCCTAAAGATCACAACAAAGTAGCCTGGGCAATACTGAAGATCCCATCTCCTGTAATGCAGCTTCCACATCAAAACAATTCCAGCAATTCCACCGGGAAGTCATAGAAGTAAATCCCCCTCTACAGGCACCCCAAATCACTACACTCCTGCTAGCAGTTGGGGTGCCTGTCTTCCCCTCCAACCTGTCAGGTGGGAACACGGACTCTTGGGAGCCCCATTTGCATTTCTGATTGGGGGAGAATTTAAGCACCCTTAGGTCCACAGCCACCAGCACTTCCTTCTGCATGGTAGGTTGGGGCACTTGGCCCTTCCTTACTGACTTCTTTAGCTGTCCCTGGTAGCGGCATCCGTCCTGTGTTGAGCATATGAGCTGAGATCTATAACCCCAGTATGTGGCTCATCCCTTGATTTTAAAGCAGTCGTCAATACAAATGATGCCATTTGTAATTTAACTCACCTTTTCAGGACTGTGCTTATGGCCTTAGCTTAGAAAACTCTTCCTGATCCTGAGATTATGAAATAAACTGTTTCCTGGGAGTGCTTCTGTGGCTGTGCTGTGCTTGTAGACTGCTGGCTGCTGCACCCAGGGAGGTGCAGGACATGGCTGTGAGGGCACCAGGCAGCCACCCTCTGGTCTGCACAGCCTGATTCCATAGTCAATCCCTGTTCCTCATGGACTGTACAAGTAGTCACTCTAAGTGGCCTGCAGCCTCCAGACCTGTGTCCAGTGTAAGCTGCCCCCAGCCAAACGTTCCAGTTGGTACCAGGGCAGTCTTCTTGATGGCAGTGTCAGTCCTTCTTTTTTTCCTTTTCCGAATTTTACAGGCTCTTCATCCTTTTTCACTGTAGTAAAAATACACAAAATGCATAATTTACTAAGGACCAGTCCAGTGGCACAAAGGACCCACATCGCTGTGGAGCCACCACCTCCCTCCAGCTTCAGAACTTTTGCATCTCCTCAAACGGAAACTTTGTCCCCATTAGATAGTCCCTCACCATCCCCTCTGCCCAGCCCTGGTTCCTGCCATGCTACCTTCTGTCTGTGATCTGACTGCTCCAGAGTGTCTCCATGGGTGGGGTCAGACAGTGTTTGGCTTTTGGTGACAGCTTATTTCCCTGGGCATAGTGTGTTGAAGGTCTATCCCTGCTGCATCATGGGCCCAAGTTTCTTTTTGAGATTTAGTAACAGTTCATCTCACACACACACACACACGTGTACATGTGCGCACACACATATATACACATGCAAACATACATACACATGGAAACGTACATGCATGCGCGCGCACACACACACACTTTGTTCTACCCTTGGACATTGGGTTGCTGCCACCTATAGGCTGTTGTGAACAGTGCTGCTATGAACATGGGTGTACAGATATCTGCTCAGGTCCCCGTTTGCAGTTCTGCTCAGGAGTGGGACTGCTGGCTCTTGTGGTCATTTTCATGTTGTTTTAGGAACTTCCACACTGCTTTGTGACTGCACCATTTCATATTCCCATCAACAGCACACACAGGTTCCAGCCCTCCATTCCCCAGCCAAGGCTTGATTTGTCTCAGTGTCTCCTGTGGTTTTGATTTGCATTTCCCTAATGATTAATAGTCTTGACTTCTTTTCATGTGCTTATTGGCTATTTGTGGATCTTCTTTGGAGAACCGGCTCCTCAAGTTCTTTCAAGACTTCATTCTTGCATCTTTATTTCTTCGTGAAGTTTTGAGTTTTTGTGTCTTTGTAAAACCATTCTGAAGCTAATTTTACTGGGATTGCATTTAATGTATGGGTCCATTTGATGGAACTGGAGCCTCACCCGCTCCTTGGTTTTCCTTTCCTGTTCTCCTGATGGGTTCTTAGTGTGCACTGAGGGCCACCCCTTCCCCTGCAGGCTCCCAGTATCACTGTGCTTGGCGAGTACCAAAGTTGCTCCCTGGCTATCTGGAGCTCCCGAATGCCACTGGCCAGCTCACCTGTGTGCTCGGGTCTCTTGGCCCCTCCACTCCAAGGCTCTACACCTGACTCCACACCTGTACTACTGGTCTGGGTACCTCAGCCGAACACCTCCACAGTTGGTCCTGGAGGTTCAGGAAGAACCTGGGGCACCATTTCTGCCTCCCTTTCCTCATGGAGGGAATCCAGATCCTGGCAGAAGACAAAAATAGAGAAAAAAATGACTTTTATAAAGGGACATTTACCAAGATGTGGACAATGCGGGGAAAGTCAGGA
>PVKS010024154.1:0-22568 GCA_004027875.1 Aplodontia rufa | reverse complement strand
TCTTGTAAGGTTGTTCAAAAAATAAAAAAAAATGTAATGACATTTTCTTTTTATAAAATTCTTTAATGCATTTTTGTCTAAAACCTAAACCTCTAAACTTTGCATGTGGCCTTTCATCTGAGGGTCTGCCCTTTTCTACACCATAGGGAAAGCAATAAGGTGCAACTCTGCACTGAGCCCCTCTCCCAAGTTATATCCATCTGCTTGAAGTTCCCTAGGATGCAAGGCTTCATTTCACCTCTGTTCTCACAAGTGCACTGGTTTGAGAATGACTCAAAGGTCCCTGAAGACTTGGTCCACTGGGTGGTGGTACTGGGAGGTGCTATGGATCTTTAAGAGGTGAGACCTAGTGGGAGGTCCTTGCCTCATTGAGGATGTGACTTTGAAGGGGATTGTTGGAACCTGGTCTCTCAGATTCTTTCTGTCTCATGATTATGACCATTTCTCCTGCTATGATGTGCCACCATCTACATTGCTTACCAGAACTGAGCCATTCAGATGCCATACTTTTGAGCTTCCAAAATTGTGATCTATATAAATCTTTCTTCTGCATAAGTTAGTTTCCTTGGATATTTTATTGTAGTAATATAAAGCTGACCAATACAGGGACTTTCTGCCTAGATACCACATCCTGCTCAGAATTAGTCCAACAATTCTATTCCAGGAAGCCTTGCTTGAGCATACCCCCAAGGCCCCAGGCATCTTATTTATTCTCAGTGTACATTTGAGTAATTTAGCATCCCACATATCACATGTGTGATTCACCTTCACAACCTCAAAGGCTACAGTGCTGAATGGCACATACCAAATATTGACACAAGTATTAGATGGCTTCACTTTATAAATGAAGTAAAAACCATAGCTTCCAAGTATAGCTTCGACCCAGGCCCCCACCTAGCCATAAAATAATAGATCAAGCTTCTTCCTGTCAGCACTCCTCTTCGCTGCCTGTCCCAGAATCATAATCTCAACAAGACCAGATAAGGTTTTCCATTGCAACCTCAGCTCAGTGGTGCTGCCTTGTGACTAGTAAATGGGAGCAGTTATTGGAAATTTCCTGGGAAAGATCCATCAGCTAGTTGCTTAGGGCTCCCTATCTCATTTGAAGCATGAAGTTGAGGCCTGATCTCCTGCTTTGGTCAATCCTGACCCACATCAAAATTGACCCAGATTGCCAAAGAACTAAATAGAAACTTCTCAACAGAAGACATTGATCAGGCCAATGAATACATGAGAAAGTCCTCTAAATCACTAGTAATCAGAGAAATGCAAATGAAAACTACATTAAGATATCACCTCACGCCAGTCAGATTGGCAAAAATGAAGAAAATAAACAATAATAGATGCTGGAGGGGTTGTAGAGAGACAGGTACACTAGCACACTGTTGGTGGAACTGCAAACTGGTACAGCCCCTCTGGAAAGCAGTGTGGAGAATCCTCAAAAAACTAGGAATGATCCCACCATATGATCCTGCTATTCCTCTCCTGGGTATTTTTCCAGGGGATTTAGAATCCCTACAGTGACACAGCAAAATCGATGATCATAGCAGCTTAATTTACAATAGCTAAATTATGGAAACAACCCAGATGTCCCTCACTGGATGAATGGATCCAAAAACTGTGGTACATATATACAATGGAGTTTTATTCAGCAATTCGAAATAATGATGTTGCATCCTTTGAAGGTAAATGGATGACTATGGAAGAAATTATGCTGAGTAAAATAAGTATAACCCAGAGAACCAAGAGTAGTATGTCTTCAGTCATCTATGGAGGCTGGTGCTAGACCCTGGTCATTGAGAAAGGAGGTCAATTCTCATGATTTAAATTCAGAAAAGTTGTAATGACACACAACCTAAGGCACTTGTAGAGATGTTTTGGGAAGGAGGGAGAGGGAGGGATAAGGGTTAATAATTGGGGGGCTCTTGGGGGGTATATCTAATATTCAGAACATATATATTTTTTTCATTAGAAGCATGTTTGATTGTTCAACAAATAAATTTCTTAACAAAAATTTTTTTCACTATAAAAAAAATTGATCCAGATTTCCAGTATCACAAATGTTTAACAGGACACAGATCTGAAATAGGCAAATGGTAAGAAATAGGGAAGAAACTAGATCATCAATTTGTCAAAGACAGATTTAATCTTCCTTCTTTCCCTTTAAACAGATGAAATTCAGGAAGCACCTTACTTGCCCACTCTTTCCTCTTTCCTGGTGATTTTATAGCAGAAACCCTGAGGCAAAAACACCTGCTCCAGGTACTTGGTCAGAGTGAACTTAGTCGACACCAAGAAGTTCTAGAAACTTCACATCTCAGAGTGAAGATTTAGGATCTCCATTCTTTACTCTGACTTCTTGTGTGTAAATGGGCCCACATTTCTTAAACTTCACCACATAAGTTTTCCTAATTCACACAAAGACAAATTTTGTATATATGTACATATAATTTATATATATTAGATAAATTATACATGTATATATAATTTGTACATACATGTGTGTGTATGAAATCTGATAGATCCATGCAGTAAATTCTACAGAAAAAGAAGCCAGCTTGACAGAAAGAACACCATTCACACACATAACTCACCCACTAAAAGGCTGCTGTGCTCCATAACCAGCCCTCCCAGCAGGACAGAGGTTACTCCAGGCTCCCAAGCTCACCCCAGCCAGCCCTCTCAGAATCAAGCCAATGTTCTTCCCAATGGGTTTCAACAGACCCTTTACTGTGTCAGTTTATCAATTCATTGGTATTTCTCTTTCTTGTTAATCAGCTTTAACATATTTTACAAATTGTCCTGAGAGCACAATCACCAATTTTCTGGATTTACAGAACTCACCTCACTTTCTAAATATCACATTTGGCAGAACATGTGTCTTTTTCTATAAATATTGAAAAATCAATAACAGCTTCCAGAAATTCTGTATTTGTTCAAATCTAGGCGAGATAAGTGATGAACAGAAATACCATTCTCCTTTAAAATTCAGAAATAAGGCAGATCCAATTTTTTACTCTTTCAATGTTCCTACAATGGGCCTGGCTTCAGCAATCAGAGGCCCAGCCTGCCTCCCTTGCTCATTCTTCTACTGCATTTTTATTATTCTCCAGCTTAAACTGAGCCTTCAAATTCAGCACACTGTCCAGCTGGGTTAGAAAGGAGAGTGGAATCAAAGACAAACATGCTCTCCTCAAGTGACATGTTCACGAATTTTGGATTAATACAGAGCATGACCGTTTCAGCCTGGTGGACTCCCCTGCCCCTTCTTCTTTTTCTTCATACACACTACTAGCAGTAAAAATAAAATTGTAGCTTTTTCTCTCTGCCTCTGTCTCCCTTTCCCTTCCTTCCTCCTTCCCTCGGTGTGCTTATGTAGATAAATAGACAAGAGATGATGATAGATAAATGACAGAGAGACAGGTGGATTCATAGATAGATAGATGATAGATAGGTGCTCTTTACCTATGGATGACATGACAACCACCAACTCCCACCCTCCATAACTTAAAAATAACTAAAGTTGAAAATATACTAATGCACCTAACACCAGAGCTCAGTAGCACAGCACTCTGCTGAGTATCGGTTGTTCATCCTAATAATCTTCTGGCTAACTGGGTGCTACAACTCACCGTGGCTGCCCAGCACCAAGAGACAGATTGTTGGCTTTGCAACCTCATAAAGTCAAACACTGTTAAGCCACAGCATTGTAAATCAGGGACTGTCTACATAGATGTATTATAAATACATGCATCCATGCATGTGTCACATGTCTTGTCTAATTACTGGCAAGATGCACTGTCTCTACCGTGAGACTTATTTAAATATTTCAGAAAAAAATGAGAAATAAAACAAGCCAGAATATAATTTTTTTCTGTTTTCCCAATGTGTTATCTTGAGGACCACATGGTCAACAAGACATTATGAAGATTCCTAGTTTAAACCATGTTCTTGTAAAGAGTCAGAAAAGTCTTTCTAAAAATGAACCCATATTGAGCATTTTACTTTTGCAGGACATAAAATCTTAGTCACAACTAATCAGCTCTGCGGTTGAGGCATACAAATGGCCACAAACACCATAAAAATGAATAAATGTAATTGTGTTCCAAGAAAACTTCACTCACCAAAACAAGCAGCAGGCCGAATATGGCCTCTGAATGGCATAAGCTGCCAGCTTAGGATATGGTGATAAGACGTACAGGATCTAGTGTGAAGGCAGCCCATGAAAGTTTCAGAAAAAGTAGATAGAGCCACTTTCTTTCTTATGATTACTTAGTCTGTGGTTATTCTTCCCAAAACCAATCTTGAAATCCCTTTCTTCCTTATGGCCCCAAATCTGTTGCCCCCAGTGTAGAACTTGGATCTGAAAAGGAGAAAATGAGACCAACTCACATGGGCACAAACAGCACAGAGAGGGTCCCTGCATCACTTGAATATCTGGATCCAGATGTTCCTGGAATCAGTCAAAGTAGAGGTGTGCTTCCTATGTGAGCCCCTCAGCTCCCTTTTAGCTTTAGATAGCTTGGGTTGGATGTTTTTCACTTTCAGCCATTAGTGCATGACTCTTAATTCAGTGCTTCATTCAATCCTGACACAACCCAAGAAAGAAACTATTTTCATAAGTAAGGAAGCTGCTGTGCAGAAAAGAAAAAGCTGAACTTCTTGCTTCTAGAAGGCCACTGTGCCAGGTTGTGGGGTCTGATAGGGGGACCCCACACGTGCGAAGACTTCAGCTGGCCCCGCGATACCGGACAGTCTCACCTGCAAACCCATAAATCTGGTTCAGGCCTCACACAGTAGTAAAGACAAAAAATCTGTTCCAGAAACCACCACATGTGTCATTGAGTTAAATTCCTATTTAACTAAGAGAAAATGGGGTATCGACCACAGTCGGCTTGATTGCAAATGTCAGACTCTTTGAAATATTAGGAACAGCAATGAAAAATTGATTACATTTAAAACATCCTGTGAAAAGTTTTACAATTGCACATTAAGAAATGGTGTTAAGCAAATAAGAACTAATTGTTCTCAGCTGCACTGGTAATAGTCCTGTCTGCCTTCCCAGTACAATGCATATTCATTTCATTTGAACAGGAAAAGTAAATAAAAATAAAAAGTCCCAGATCTCATTCACATGCGATCACTATAATTTTAAGCCTAAGGTTTTCCTCCTGAGGGAGAAGTGCCATGCAACCACTAATGCTGTCTGTGATGAGCCCAGACAGATCCAGAAACTTCTACCTGCCAGTTACCAAGCTGAGAGCCCAAATTTTCAGAGACAGAATACCAAACACCATCATGTAGATGTGCATCCAAACATTAGAGTGTAAATTTCAGTGGTGAATGCAATTGTTTTAAGGGTCCTATAAGAGTCCATTGGAGGGGCTGGAGCAGTGGCTCAAGTAGTGGCTCGGTGATTACAGCGCTCGTCTGACATGTGCTAGTATGCGGGTTCAAACCTCAGCACCACGTACACAAAGAAGTTTCCAAGCAGCAAAAGCCATGTGATAAGCTAAATAAAAACTGATTTTCTCTCTCTCTCTCTCTCTCATTGTCCCTCTCTTTTTTAAAAAAGGTAAGGAGTCCATTAGAAAAACACAGAAACCAAAGGAAAGTACATAATTGGTTGTTGTTATTGTTTCACACGCTTCTAGGACCAAGTGGCAGCAGTTTGGCACAGAATACTGTTCAGCACAAAAGCTAACCTAATTCCATTAGCTTATCTCATATTTCAAAAGGGAGTCATAATAAGCATAACCCAGAGAACCAAGGGTCAAATGTCTCCACTCATCTGGAGGCTGGAGCTAGACCCTGGACACTGAGAAAGGAGGTCTATTATCATGTTTTAAATCTGGATAAGGTGTAATGTCATACAACCTAAGGCATTTGTAGAGATGTATTGGAAAGGAGGCAGGGGAGGGATAAGGGTGGGTAATTGTGGGGGGCCCTTCGGGGGTAAATCTAATTTTCAGAATTTGTGTATATATATAATATTTAGTATATAATATTTCATTAGAGACTTGTTTGTTCAACAAATACATTTCTGAATAAAAAAATGAAAATAGAAAAGGGAGTCATAAGAAATTCTGAGTTTCACTTCTGTTTATGTTGTGTCTCCTCTCTTCCTGTTATCAGTCATTATGTTCAGTAGCTTAAAGTAACAATGGTTTCTTCCTAGTTTAGGCAAAATGTCCCTCATGGGGTCCATGGGTAAGGTAACTAACTCTTCTTATTTTGATTTGAACTTCAACTTCCTGCTGAAATCACAGTCTGGTAACAGTTGGTCACCCTATCCACACACTTCACTGGACAACATAGTCTTAGTTCGGTCTTTACTTTGAAGTAACCCAATCTCTAATAGATATGCTTGTCATACCCTCAAGTGACTCCTGCCCCAAAGTTGAGTTTTAATTGTTATTTTCTGTTTCATTGTTTTCACTATTACATATATTTTTGTTTGTAGTAGGAAAGTATTTTATACTTCCAACCTAAAAGAATGTTTCTTTGGGCATTTTTTTCCTTTCACTTTTCTTTACAGACCTGCTTTGTTTTCCACCTAAATGTAACCATCTGCAACCTTCACATGCGCTGATGCTTTGTTTTCTCAACTTGTACCTTACACCCTCAGTGTTATGTCACCTGCCTCCCCAATCAATCCAAGTGACAATTTTATTAACTGTTTTAGCACAGAATAACATGGGCTGTTAAATTTCCACCCTTTGAAGAAGTTCTGTGTTATCTTTCATTCATTTCCTAAGCAAACACTATATACTTAATGGCAACATTTTTTTATGGCAACACCATTTTTAGATACCAAATTCTACATCAATCAGGATAGCTTAGGTTATTCTGAGTTAATAAACCCCAAATTTCTGTGGCTTAAAGTAAATGCTAGCAAGGATACAGAGAGCACTTATATAGTGTTGATGGGAATATAAATTCATTCAGCCATTATGGATGTTTTTCCTCAAAAACTAAACATAGAACTAACCACTATTCGATCCAGTTGTCTCACTTCAGAATATGTATATCTTAAGGAAAAGAAATCAGCATATCAAAGAAATATCCATGCTCCCATTTTAATTGCAGCATTAGTCACAATAGCTAAGAAAGGGAATCAACCAATACTTCTATTTTAGTGAGTGCTTCTCTTTGTGACCAAAAGACCTGACAAGAACAACCTGAAGGAGGAAAAGATTATTTCGGCTCACAATATCAAAGGTTCAGTCCATGGTTGTCCCACTATCTTGGTCTGAGCCTGAGGTGAGGCAGAACATCATGTTAGAAGGGCCTGGTAGAGGGGAAAAACTCAGGACATGAACCAGAAAAAAGGGGGTTAGGGAGAGAGAGACAGAGAGAAGGAGAGAGAGATAGAGAAAAAGAGAGAGAGAAAATGGTAGCTCTGCTTATCAGGTACAAAATATAAATCCCAAAGACACACCCCCAGTGACCTACTTCCTCAAGTCACATACCACCTGTCTATGGTCATTGCCCAGTTATTCCATTCAAATAACTTAATCCACTGATTAGGATATTTCTCTCATGATGTGATCATTTTATCTCTTAAAGTTCTTGCGTTATCTTACACGTTAGATTTCAGGGGATACCTCATATTCAAATTAGAACATTGTCCATCAGCCAATGAATAGATAAAGATAATGTGGACACACATACACACACATACACAGGAATATTATTCAGCCAGAAAATAATGGTAATGGTGTCCTGTCATTTGTAGCAAAATGGGTGTAACTGGAGGTCATTATGTAAAGTGAAATGAGCCAAGCACAGAAAACCAGATATCACAAGATAGGAAGAATAAGCTCTAGTGTTCTACACTACAGTAGAGTATCTACAGTAGAGTATCTACAGTTTACTACAACCTATGAAAAACTTGGAGAGTTCAAGATTTCAAGTACAAAGATATGATTAATGTTTAAGGAAATGGAAGCATTACTGATTTGATGATTACACATTGTGTATATGTACTGGAAGAGTTCACTGTAACCCTTAACTATATGCAATTATTATTATGTGTCAACTAAAGAAAGAATTCATATGAGAAAATAAGAATAAAAATAAAGGTTTGGTCCTGATTCCAGTGTCATGTCTATCATAGATTAGCAGGAGGACCCTGGTCCAGGAACCCAAGCTTATGTAGACCTCATTCTTTAGTCACTGGCTATCAAAGTAGGGAAAAGGAGATGTGTTTAATCCTGTACTAGTTCACAAAACTTCTATCTAGAATGACACATTTCATATCTGTTCATCTGGACATTAGTCAGAGCAAACCAAATGGCCATATTTAATTCTGGGGAACAGATAAGTACAATCATGTGGTTCAAAAAGGTGGGAACTGGAATACTTGTGGACAGTCCTAATGACCAACAAATCTGTACTATCCCAACCCCACACTCATTTTCCATTCTGACATACCAAATGTATCCTCTAAAACTTGAAGTCATTAAAAATTGAATCTAATTGAAGAATAGTCTCTGCAACATCTGCCTATATTATTTATCTCTCTCCTAGACAACCATACCTCCATAGTCCTCTCCAAGCTTTCCCTTGGCTCTCTTCCCTTCTCTCTCTCACGCACACTGAACTACTTCTCAGAGTTAGCGGGTAGGGTCAAAATCCCTCTTCTTCCAAGATATTCCTACCTCCAGAACATGATGCTTCTATTGTATAAAAAATATCTTTCCATTTTTTTTAAGGCTCTTACATAGAACCATATTCTTTATATCACTCCATGTCACTACCATTTGTGCCCAGATTCTTTGTTCACTAACCTTCTTAACTCCAGTGAACTTTGCTTGTTTCCTCGCCTATCCGCTCCATCCCATGGCCACATTCTGGAACCTCTGCAGCAACTCTGAAAACAAATTTGAATATTCTACTTCCTGTTCCCACTACCCCATCGTTTAATGCCTTATTGAGACCACCAGTATTGTTACACTCAGTTTCTTTTTCCACTCAGAGCAATGCAAATGCAAAATTGATTATCTCACCCTTCCACAGCCCTCCAAAGGCTCCCCCCATAGCACAATAATTCTCTAACACCCTTCATATTTAGCCACTGGAGGAACTTTTTAACAATCATGATACCAATCCATATTCCAGATCAATCACATCAGATTTTTTTAAGTATCAAGCATCAGTAGTTTTTAAATCTCCCAAAGTGATTCCAAAGTTCACACTAGATTGTAACTACTGATCTTAATGATAAAGTCCACTCATGAAAGGTAAAAAGTATTTTAAGAATTTATAGGGTTTTCCAGGTTTGGTGGTACACACCTATAACCCCAGCTACTTGGAAGCCAATGGAAGAGGATTGCAAGTTCAAGGTCAGCACAGGCAACCAAGTAAGACACCGTCTCAAAATAAAAAGAAAGGGCTGGGGATGTAGCTCAATGGTAAAGTGGTCTTGAGTTCAATCCCCAGTTTCTATTCCCCCCAAAAAAAGAATTGATATATTTTTTTTTTCCAAATGTGTTATTCTAACTGCTTTCATTAGAGTCATCAACATTGCTTACTTTTTTGGGCTCCACCCCAGGATATTAAATTAGAGTGTCTATAATTATATTCCTAGAATCTGATTTAACTAAATCTCTGAGGCAATTCTAAAGCATGCTGAGAGTTCACTACCACTTCCTGACTTGCTCATTAACTTAATCACACTGAACTTCTGATTTGTCCCAATGAATCTAGGTTATGGTAAATTAAGCCCATCAGAAAGAATTGCGACTTATAACAAATACATAGCCTCTCACTACTCTGAAAATTGACCACTAATGGTCCCTGAATTACACTGGTTCCACTTGTAATTTTTCAACCTCACAATGGTACAAAGGTGATAGGTATTCTGTAGAACCCATTCTTTGAATTTCCGTCTTTTCCTGGGCTGATGATAGGCAGTACCATACTCTGCTGAACCCTGCCCCCTGGCAGCCCTGGCAGCACAGGTGCACAGGTTTTAGTCCATTCGTGAGGGTGAGCTCTCAGGACTTTATCACTGCCCTCAAGTCCCCACCTCCTATTTTCCCACAATAAGGATCAAGATTCAATATAAATTTTTCAAAACATGAATTTATTTTTTTAATATTTGATTCAGATTTTTAAAATAATGGTTATCACTTATGGCAATGAATCTATTATTGAATTCCAAATCACCTTATGAACTTGTTCTCCATTTTCAGCACTTTTCCAGCAGTAACTTTCTGTCCATGCAAGATGAATAAATATTTGAATAATTCAGTTTAGTACCCAACAATTCTGAGGTAGAATGAAAGAATATTTGAGTACCTCTTAATCATTGAGATAATCCTTCTAGCCCTGTCATATTGCTCAACATATCATAGATCTTACATCCCCATCTGTCCCTACTAGAATTTTTCTGCTTTCTTTTCCCCCTCTCAAAATACAGAACTCCCCTTCAAACACCAGGAACATCATGTATCTTCTGCATCTGAGCCAAAACCCTCCCTGTCACCCAGTGGTATTCAAAAGCAGCCTACAGGAGCCACCTGTTAAATATTCAGGAATTTTATAAGCTTGTTTTCAAATCTTTATGTTAACTTAAAGTCAACCATGGTAGGAATATCAACACCATGGAAGTTGGCAAATTCTACAAGTCAAGCTGGCAAATGCTCTTTTTTTGTTCTGTTTTGAAAAAGCTAGTTTATCAGAAAGGTAATGCTTGCTTAATTTTATTATTTATATAATCATTTAGAGTTTACAGAGTTTTCAAGTTCATTATCATATTTTAGTTTCCATATAACATTCTGAAGAAAGCATTGACTTCTTCACTCTGCATAAAGAAAAGTGAAGCTAAAAATGGTTCAACATCTTGCCTATTATAACTAATGCTCAAAAAATATCTGACTTCCGTCTGGTCCATGCCTGTATCTACAGCACTACTTTATTTACTAAGGTTAATAACTTGTAAACCTAAGGCAAAAACTGTAAACTCTTTGCCTGATTCATTCATTCCAGTCTTTTATTCATCTACAAATACTTATTAAGTGACTATTGTGTGTCAGATTCTGTGTCAGGCACTGAGATTACTAAGATAAATAGGACACAGTTCCTGTCCTCAAGGACCTCCCTGTCTATTGAGATAGAAAGATATCCCAACAGATAAATCACAGTAGAGTGAGGTATTGAGAGCCTTGAGCCCTGTACCCACATGAATTCATTGCAATGGGGAAGAAATACTGTGTGTGCCAATAAACTGTGCTCCTGATGGTGATAAAGATCAGTTCATTTTAGCGCAATCAGGAATAACAGTTTTAAACCCTCACGGCCTCATCCATCCCCATATATGTAGCACATGACATGACAATTCCACAAAATATGTCTTGACCTATATTATGTGCCCAAAGATCAGGACAAAAGGAAAAAAGCACCCATTTTTCCCTCTTAGACATACATCCAAACAATGCAAATGTACTATCATTGGTTTCCTTAAATCTGCCAAGAGGCAATAAGTCAACTAAATAATTTAGCCCAGCTGAGCCAACACAAGGAAACAAGGCCATCAGTCATCTCAGCTGCATTATTGATTGCCAATAACAAGATACTTGCTAAGACAAATGACTCAGCTTTTATACTAGTGAGGTTTTAGCCTGTCCAACTACATAAATCATATTGAACTATTTGTTGTTTTAAGGTGTACAAGCATATTCATAATAATATTCCCCCGTTTTTGCAATTTATCTAAGGTGGTTCTTCATATGTAAAAACTAAATAGGTTATTTGCCCACTTACATAATTTTTCTCTTTCTCTTTGGGAATTATCACATGCCTATTGCATCTACCTAATGGAGAACTACCTCTGTTTATGCTTATTCCTGTAAGACCTAGGTATTGGTTTAGAAATAAAAAAGAAAAAGTAAAATGCAACAGTTTTAATCAAATTAATTTATTTCAGATAAATCAAGGTATGAGAGCATAAACACACAGCAATTAGAATCTAATGGCCCAGGTCTAAGGGTATCTATTGGTGGTGTGCGCCTGGACATCAATTTTTTTTAATCCAGCTCTTGGTTTCTTTACAAAATGGGATAATATCACCTGACCTTCCCACTTAATGAGGCTGTTGTGAGAATAAAACAATGAAAATCTGAAAGCTTTGGAAAGCATTCTATATACATGGCAAAGCTGTTTTAAAAATGTCCTTTCATGAATTAGTTATCAAAGGTAGGTGTATATATTTGATATTTTAATCAGAAATAGATAAATTAGGATAATCTCAGGGCACAAATTTACTAAACAACAAACTACAAAGGTGTGAGAGAGAGTAGAGTTATAGACCACAAGGAACAGTGCAGGAACCCAAGGCCAGCAACTTCATTCCTGCAATTCCTCTGAGCTGGAAAGGATATAAGGTAGGAGAGGTTACCTAAAGAATCCAGAATGACACAATCATGAAGATCAGACTACTAGGAAAGAGCAATGACCTTGTTTCACAGAAATAGCCAACTCTAGAGACTTCAAATAAAGAACACATATGTGTGTGTGTGTGTGTGCGCGCGCATGCATGCGTGTGTGTGTGTGTGTGTGTGTGTGTGTGTGTGTTCCCCTTCCTCTCCATTGGCCACAGGCTACCAGCAGAAACAATTTAACTCACAGGGATTAGACTCCTGCAGCACAGGTACGTGGAAAAAGGAGAAAAGTATATATGGAGGGACAAAGAAAGAAATCCAACACAGGGGGAAATAATCCACCATAATTACTCTGTCACTCAGGGTACTAAGCCTGAAGTCATATCCTACCTTTCCTCTCTAAAGCTTCACTTTAACTTAAACAATCACGTCAACTTTCTAACATTTCTCTCACACTCATCAGATATCCATACACATTGCCTATCTAGTATACATGTTAAGCAAGAATCTTTTGGAGGCAACTGACAGAGACCAACTCAAAATGGTTTAAGCAAAGCAAGGAATTTATCAATTCACTAACTGAAAATTCCATGGAAATTATGCCCTGAGACATGGTTGGATTCAGGAGTTGGACATCTCATTAGGATGAAGTTTTTCCTTTCTGTGTTATCTTCATTCTCAGTCTTTTACAGTCCTTTTAGGGTAGTCTGTCTTCCAATTCATGTTTCAAGTTGCTTGAGAACAGTTAACATAACATTAGAAAAACAACAGAAGTTATTTCTCTTTTCCAACAAAAGTACCAAGGTTGACTCATTGAGCTCAATAACCCAAGTCATTGTGTCATTCATTTATTTGAACCAACCATTGTCGCTCAGATGCAGAAATATTCTAATGTTCACGTCTAGGTGAAGCACATTTCCCAGGAACCAGTGGAAGAGATATCAAACATATCCAAGGAGAAAGGAGATGGAAAGCCATGGCTTTCTTGTTCCTATAGGACTCCATGCTGCTTACCACAGGGTCTCGTCTTCTTGAAGGACTTCATAAATGCTTGATAAAACAATCCAAATATGAGTCAGCTTCATTCTGGCCCTTAAAAATATATTCCTTTTAACCCATAATTCCAGTTTAAGGGAGAATCCAGATAACCTTGACATTTCTACAAGTTTTTGGGATCTTCCTTCTTCACACCAGACTCAGATCTTTAGTAGAATAAGAGGCTATCTCTGCCCTTAATCATTTTCACCCCAACAAACTCAGTTACTCTTGGTTCCCAGAGCAAATATCCCTGTACCCAACATATATGGTAAAATTGGCTCAAAATCTCTTTCTAAAGATATGTGCGATATTATGAGAGTTTTATAAAGAAATAATCCACGCTACTATAACAGATGCTTGAAGAAATGCCCCTCCTAAATTTACCAGCTCCTGACTCTGCCCCATACTTAATTCACCTATGGCTCTAGCTGTCCATTCCTCAATTTTCATAGAGAAAACAAGATTCTCCCCTGAATCTCATGCAGAAAAGTGATTGACCTGAACCTACCTCAACATTGGTTCCAACAGGCACATCAAATTGGAAATGGAAGTGGGAGTAGACAAGGAAAGAGCGTTTGCCAGCTGCAGCAACCATTTCCAAAAGGTTTCTTCCAAAAACAAAAATGCTCTTCCTCAGAGGAATTCTGAGGAATAAAATGGCTATGAAATTGTGCCAATTTCATATGTATGTGCCTCTCCTCTCTATTTCCTCATACCCATATTCACTGCCCTTATTCACGCTATATCGTTTCTTAATGGAAATTAGTAGTGGACTTGCCTGCGCCAACATTGCTCAATACTACCAAGTAGGTGCCTTTTCCCAAATACTATCCTTTTTCTATGTACAGTGGAAAGGAAGGAGATGGCATTGTCTTTTTCAAAATTATTGTAGACAAATAAATTAACTGTCCACATCACTCTAGGGCAGTATGCCCCAAACTACAGGCACATTCTCTGTTCTGAGAAGAAATAAACAATGATTTTGAGTCAGAGCATAGACACCCCACAATGGCCATCTTTGCAGAAGAGGGACTTATGATCCAATCTAGCAGAGTTAGAGGAGACTTTCTGAAGGACAGAGAAGAAGTAGGTTTAAGAAGTGGGTGTTCCAGGCAGAGGAACAGCACGTTGCATGACTGTTCAGAAGCTGCAGTGTCCCAGAATGGTTGGGTAGCAAAGAGCACAGTACTTCCAGAAGAACATGAACCTGGCTGGACAAGCAAGCACTGACCAAAATGGACAGGATTTGTAAACTGAATGTCAGATTTGGGCCTTGTTAATAAAATAATGAGACCAAACAAGGTTATGTCAATGCCCCCTTTCTTCTTAAACCCAAACGCAAAGGACAGAAATTAGAATATAGTTCCCAATTTGTCAAAATTCGTGCATCATAACATGATTACCTTGAATTTACCCTAGAAAGGATAATTACGTATTAACCTGAAAAGAAGTTCCCAAGACTACTCTCTTCCAAGCAATCTACACCATTATGTTGGTCACTATCTATCAGGACTGATTCATGGCTGTTGTGTTTTCAGCCATAGTTACATTCTGGCAGAGTCTGTCAAATGATTTGGTATTCTGGATAGCTTAAGAGTTTTCTTTTCCTTTTCCTTCCAGGAGACAATCAACTTGTCATAAGCCATTACTATATTCAATATATGCGCATTTCATTCTTCGAAACACACATAACACTTGCACATAATCTTTCAAAAATAGGTACCTTCCTACACCAGCAAACACACATGGCAGTTTTAAGTGGATGCATATATCAGAATGGCACATCCAGAATATATAGCAGCAATAATTCCTTGTATTTGCATAGTGCTTTTTATTTATAATTTATACACAGCTGCTCCCAAAAAAGGATGTGAGACAGCTACTGCACTTTATAATTTATAAAGCAGTCCATCTTATGCAACTTTGTGAGGTAAGAAGAATAAAGATTAGTATTTCTTTCAAGAAAAAAAGTAAACTGAGGCTCAAAATCTACGGTGACTTCCCCAAACCCAATTCCCAGATCTCTGAAACCCTTAAACTATGCTCTTTCAAATGAATTAGCCATCTACTCTAGCAACTTGTACACTCACAAGTTCTTCTAAAAACATACTGAGATGCATAAGTAGGAAAGCACAAGTGTGAGAATATACTCCGAACACTCTGTATCTAACACACTCTCAGTCTTGCCTATTAAGAATAATTGCTAATATTTACTGGATTCCTAGAATAACCACGGTTCTATTGTAGGTGGTTTTATTTATTACATAATGAAAACCTTATGAAGTAATTTGCATTAATTCAATTTTAAAGGTAAGAAAGGGATGGGAAAAGTGAAGTAAGAGAATGGAAAATAACTTTCCCAAAGAAAATTTCAGTGTCAGGATTCACATTCTGGTAGTCTTAATTAAGGACTCATATGCTGAATCAGTTACTCTGCCTCAGAAATAACTTCAGAGTAAACCCATCACAAACAATAGATTTTGTACTATAAAAGAGGCTTACTCACATACATACACATACACACACACACACACACACACACACACAGTGTAGTGTGCCTCTCTTCCCACTTGAGTCAGTGGACCAATTACTCTTCCAGATAATTCATCCAGTCTTCTCAGGGTACCTATAAACCCTTCCAAGTCCACATGCAAGGGGAATTCCATATAGGGCTCTCTTCTCCCTCAAATGCAAACATGTTTCTCCACCATAATCAATCTGACTGGTGTCACTGTCTGGGGGGACAATTTGACTTATCTGATGAATTATTTTGAAGAAATGAGATGTCTCAAGTACATACATCTTCTGTATAATGCCCCCCAGACTTATCGTGACACCCCTTTGTATCAGTATATCTGCCACCACCATGGCTACCTACTGCTACGCTGTCTAAATCTTTTCCATTCCACCCCCTTCCCTGCCAGGTACATGTGCTGTTTGTAACTGAATCATCACTGTGACTTACAACATTTCTGATTCTTCTAAACCTGAGCCTCTGGCTCTTACTACCTAACTGTACTCAAGAGATCACAGGCATAAGTAGATGAGGAGTTAAGTGATCAATGAAAATATCAGAGAGAAAATATTAGGAGTTTTATATATATATATATATTTATATATAATAAATATATAAATATATAAAAATATACATATATATATACATATATATGTAAAACAAACATCAAATTCCCTTTCTCTACATAAAAGTTATATCACATAATCCCAGTTGCCAAACAGTAATCAAACTATGGCTAAAATATGAAATGACTGAAGAATATTTTAATTGGTTGAGTATTATTGCCTACCAAATATTTTTTTTTCTTGCTAACTGAACCCAAATTTTACTGGGAATAATAATATGTCTACATGAAAGAAGAAAGGAAGGAATAAGACCATGAATAATAATTTATAACATATACATATAATGACTCTCCAGTATTTTTGAAAAAAAATTTTTTTAAGAGAGAAGGACAGTGAGAGAGAGAGAGAGACAGGATCAATTTTTATTGAGTTTTTCACATGGCTTTCATTGCTCTGACACTTAGTTGTATACGTGGGTTGCTGGGGTTTGAACCCATGTACTTGCGCATGCTGGGCAAGCGCCGTAACCACTGAGCCACCGCTCCAGCCCCTATTTTTGAAAATTCTAACATGCATTTGACAATTACAGTTTCTTCCTTCAGAGTCACACAGATTTTGCTGTGTGGCATATGTGCCTTGGGTTCCTCATTCTGCCTAATCTGTAGGTCATTTTCATTAAAGTCCAGGATATTACCAAGGTATTAGGCAAACAAGACAGAGATCTTTTACAGATAGGTCATCTTGCTACTGATTACCTTCTTTGAAACATAACCAAGTGAAGAAAATCAACCACCACCAATTCACAACTTATTTCTTCATCCCTACATATAATTTCCATTTAGGATTGCCTAAACACCATTAAGATCTTGTAGCAAAGGTTTGTGTTGGGTACTGGTTCAAATTGCCAATGTCAGATTCAACATCATGTGATTGGAAAAATAATCTTTCTACTTTAATTTCAAATATCCTTGTTTAAGTGACATAGGAGTTGTTGAAGTATGAATGGATATTTAAGATCAATGCTTACACAAGTCAAAGTCATGTACATAATATACTTTTATGTGAAGGACAGTGAGAGGGAGAAAGAGAGAGAGAGAGAGAGAATCAATTTTTATTGAATTTTTCACATGGCTTTCATTTTTCCATCACTTAGCTGTGTGCGTGGTGTGTGGGTGCTGGGGTTTGAACCCATTTACTCAAGCATTCCAGGCATGCCCCATAAACACTGAGCCACCACTCCAGCCCCATAATGAATAATAAGATAAGATAAATGAAATTTTATATTTAAATATTAGCAACCATTGATAAACTATGTTGAACGTCATTAAATGTCAAACATTGTGCTAAACACTTTATATTGTTCATTTATTTTTTGTACATGTAAGGTAAGTTTATTTTAGACTAGACTGATATGTAACTTTAAAGATAAAGTATCTGAAGTTCAAATGAGTAAATTTTCCAGTGTTACACAACTAGTAAATGGTAGTTCAAAAATCTAACCAATGAAGGTATCTGATACCTCAGCAAAATCAAGCATCTCACTATTGAGTCTCAGAAAGCAAAAGAAAACTTGTTAAAAATTATTTTAACAAAAATAAGCAAAAACATTCAGCCAATTATAAATCATTTTTGGTGAAATAAAACAATTAAAAATTCCCTACTTTTAGCCTTATTCAATAGATTTACATATAGATGAACTTTAAAGGTTGTTAGCAAAATATACATAAATCACATATACATATATAAATCCAAAAGAAATAATTGGTAGGCTAAAACTAAGCTATATAACTTTGAAGTCAGCAATGGGAGAAAATCAAATTAAACAGACTATATTGACTTGGTAAAATACAGAAAAGAAGTAAAAAGGAAAAATATACAGATGTGGCAAATATTATTTTCCAAAGGTGGTTACCTTTTCCCTGGGCTTACAAGAAACTTTATAAAAGCCTCAACTAATAGAATTTCATGGATACAGTGTTCATGACTTCTGAGGGAAGGTCATCAATGATTAAATGGCTTCTACCTGTCCCTCTCTCTTGATAGACTCACCCTTTGCACTTAATCTCCATATCTTATGGAAGCCCAATCCACACAGAGAGGCCATGTGGAAATGTCAAGGCAAACAGCCCCAGATTGATTCTCACCAAACACCAGCATCAACTACCAGCCACATAGCAAGTGAGTTCTCAAATGATTCCAATGTTGTGACCTTGAGTCACTGAATTGAGAATCAAAGCATCACAGAACAGAGAGAAGTCATCTGTACTCTGCTCTAACTGAATTCTTGCCCACCTAAACTACAAGAGATAATTAAACAATTATTGTATTAAGCCAGTAAATTTGGGGATCATCATGGGTACAACAATAAATAACTAATAAAAAAAAGAAAAGATTCAAAGTTATATTGCAAGAACAAATCAAAGCATATCAGAATCTAATGGATTAAAAAATTAAATTTTGGAGTGGAGGAGTGGCCTGGCAGTTATCTGACTGAGAAAGGACATGGGATTGAACCCCAGCACCATGTACACAACAAAGTGTTGAAGCAATAAAAGCCACACGAAAAACTAAATGAAATTGATTCTCTCTCTCTCTCTCTCTCACTGTCCCTCTCTCTTTTTAAAAAAAGAAATAAATTCATCTACTAAATTGATAAGAAAAAATCCAAAGGAACAAGAGGATTGAAAATGAAAGAATTGTACAAAAATTTAATAGGCAAATAACCTGCTTCCAAAAACAAAATTCTTGCAGCAATATAAATATGAGTCCACATTGAACTAAAACAATAAGAGGATTAAAAGGATAAAAAAAACTATTTTTAAAAGAAAAATTATACAAGTCACAAAGCATAAATGTGTGCTCTACTACCAATGTACTTTTGAAATATGTAAAGCCAAATTGTGTATATAAGATCTTTGAAAAAATCTGGACATCTACATTCTATTCATAATTGTGGTTATATATATCACAAAAAGTGGATACTGAATTAGTTGATAGCAAGTAGGTCTAAATGATTCACTTCTCACAGCATACACACACATACACACACACACATAATTGTTATGACAGGTTGAAATGCACAAAATCTAGAATTTAGCACATTGGAAGGCCATAGGGTTAACAGTTTCATGTGCCAACTTAGGTCAAGTTGCCATTTGTTAGTTAAGGAGATCAAAATATACTAAGGTAGCTGGCCTGTATTTCCAGTATTACTAAAATTCCAGCAATTTCCCAATTAGATAAGTTGAAATAAATGGAAATAAGAAATGCTAACACAGACATGACAAAGAAACACATTGTCCTTGCACTATAAGTACTTATTGTTCGATAACTATTGGGAATTACACTATATGCCAAACACTGCATTAGGCATGAAGGATACAAAGATGATTCTGACACATATAGTCCTACTGAAGGGTGATTGTTTTGTAGAAGACATGGACTTTGAACAGAGATGCCCACAGTGGCTCTGAATTTTCTCGTTATACAAAGACACTGAAGGAAAATAATTAAAATGTTTTTCAGATATTGACCTTGATACAGTCCAGTAAAGTGATGCTTGTTTGGGGGTGTGGGGGACAAATGAGGTGTGCCCTAAGATTTACCCAGCTTAATGCATTCAGAAAATTTCCAGGACTCAGCACAGAAAGGGGAAAACATGTAATCCAACAATTCCCTTGAGTTGAGGAAAGAGATTTGGTTGTTCAAAAGGACCATGAATGCAGGAATTCATCAAACACAGAACTAAAGATGGGACATTTGCACATGGAATGTTTCAGAGATCTGCAGAAGGCTCCCTGCAAATCTTCACCTGAGCACTAACCAACACATAGACATGAGGAAATAATTCACAGCCAGGCAAAGAAACACCTAAAAGGGCAGAGAAGTCACCAACTCCAGAAGACACATAGAACTAGAAATACCTTCCAGACTCACAAATTGAAAAAAATAAAATAACAAAAACAAAACAAAACTTCTTAATTAATCAGGCATAGGATAAGCTATTCAAAAGAATATTGGCTCAGTGATGAAATAAAATTAGTACTGGAACAAAGACTGTTCTTGTCCTGCCTGACAAAACTTCACAGGAAGTCCTAAAGGCACCAACTAGTTTAAGGTCAATTAGTTATACCTCAGGAAAAAAAAAAAAAGCTGAGTTTACCTTCTTCTCAGCAGCTCATGGATCCTTCTCCAAAATAGACAACATCCTGGTCCACAAAGCTAACCTTAACAAATACAAAAATGTTGATATATTCCCACATATCCTGTCAGACCACAATGCTATGATCTTAGCAATTAACAGAAAGAAAAACAACAGAAACTACTCAAATACTTGGAAATTGAATAATACCCTCTAAAACAAAGAATAAACAAAAGAGGTAATGAGAACAGAAATCAAGAAATTCTTGGAAATGAATGAGAATGATGAAAAATGTATCAAAATCTCTGGGATAGTATGAAAGCATTCTTTTTTTTTTTTTTTTAAGAGAGAGGGACAGTGAGAGAGACAGAGAAAGAGAGAAACAACTTAAAGTTTTTCACAAGGCTTTAGTTGCTCCAACATTCAGTTGTGTACGTAGTGCTGGGGTTTGAACCCGGGTCCCCGCGCTTGCCAGGCAAGTGCCGAAACCGCTGAGCCACCGCTCCAGCCCCCATATGAAAGAATTCTTAAGAGGTAAATTTATAGCACTGAGTGCATTCATTAAAAATCAGGAAAAAGCCCAAGTAAATAGATTTATTCTCCAACTCAAATCCCTACAAAAGAGGAATGATCCAATCCCAAACCTAACAGAAGACAGGAAATAACTAAATCAATGAAATTGAGAACAAAAAAAATACAAATTATCAACAAAACAAAGAGTTGATTCTTTGAAAAAATAAATAAGGTTGACAGACCCCTTGCCAACCTCACCAAAAGGAAAAATGAAGTGAACCAAATCAACAAAATCAAAGACAAGAACAGAGATATCACCACTGACTCAATCTAAATCCAGAAGATTATCAACACTTATTTTGAAAAATTACACTCTGCCAAGTTTGATAATTTGGAATAAATGGACAAATATCTGGCCGCATACAATATTCCCAAATTAACACTGGAGGACACTGAATTTCAAAACCAATCTCAGGTAGCAAAATCAAATCATCAATAAAAGGCCTTCAGAAAAAGAAAAGCCCAGGACCTGACAGATTCACAGCAGAATTCTACCAGACCTTTACAGAAGAATTAACACTGATCCTCTACAAGCTTTTCCATGAAATTGAAAAGATGGGAACACTCCAAAATACTTTTTATGAAGCAAATATAACACTGATACCAAAACCCAACAAAGACACATCAAGAAAAGAAAATTACAGACCAATTTCCCTGATGAACACAGATGCAAAAATCCTGAATAAAATTCTAGCTAATCGAATCCAAAAGTAAATTTAAAAGATAATACATCATGATCGAGGGGACTTCATTCCAGGGAAGTAGGGCTGGTTCAACATACACCAATCAATAAATGTAATTTACCACTTAAACAGAATTAAAAATAAAAATCATATACTCATCTCAACTGACACAGAAAAGGCCTTTGATAAAATTCAGCACACATTTATCCTCAAACTCTGGAGAAAATAGGGATCAAAGGAAGATACTTTAATTTCATAAGAGCCAGTTATGACAGACCCATAGCTAACATTATGCTTAATGGAGAAAGACTGAAAGCATTTCCACTGAATTCAGGAACAAGACAAGGATGCCCACTTTCACCACTCTTATTCAATATAGTCCTTGGAACTCTATCCAGAACTATCAGACAAGAGAAGGAATTCAAAGGAATTTGAGTAGGAAAAGAGGAAGTCAAGATATCTCTATTTGCTTATGACACGATTCTATACCTAGAAGACCCAATAAATTCGACCAGAAGACTAGTAGCATTTATAAACGATTTCAACAAAGTGGCTGACTATAAGAGCAACACACATAAATCGTTAGCTTTCCTGTACTCCATCAACAAGGCAACTGAAGAAGAAATCAGGGACTCTGTCCCATTTACAATCTCCTCAAAAAATAAA
>PVKS010024153.1:0-31458 GCA_004027875.1 Aplodontia rufa | reverse complement strand
TGGTTATTTCTAAAAAGTCTGAATTTCAAGCTGTCTTAGGACAGCTAGAACTTATCAAAAAGAACATTTTGTAATATGGAATGAAAAGGCGTATTTAGAAGCTTTAAAATTTTTGATCTTAATTATGAAAAGTTGCACATAATAGTGTGGCTGAAAAATTTAAATGACATGCATATATCATATAATTCAAACTTAACTTTAGAACTTATGTTAACTATATTCATATCAGTTTGAGTACAAAAATCAGTCTTTAATAAAAATAACATTAAGATAGGTAGGTGGGTTAAGTTCAGTGAACCAGTGTCTAACACACATAGTCCACACCTTCAGTTGAAGGAGAAATAGGATGGCAGGAATATTTATGATACCACAAGTACTTTGTAAAACTTTATTGAGTGAATAAAAGTACTATCTCTCAGTCTCAAAGATTCATATCAGAATATAAAATCCTTGTCCTACTTTTGTCCTGATTTAAATTAATGCCAAATAAATGAGTGAAATATTTATTTGAAGTTTTTTTACAAGCTCTGTCTTTTCTTCGTTTTTATTTATTAAAACATCATTAGACTCTAATTCCTGAATTGTACAAACTAGAGGAAAGGTCTTTGCATACTAAGGGAATAAGTAATGCTTTAGGAGATAATTTACCCAAAATAACTGTTTTTCTTAGTAAAAGTAGAGGGAAAAAATGGGGTCTCATAACTTTTCTGTATTAGTTTGACTAGCACATTTATCCTGAATTTATAGTCAAGATTCCCTGTGTTAGATTTTTGGAACTAATGGAGGATAAGAAAAAGTCTCTAGACATTTTGCCTACCAGTAAGAGTAGGAAAATTCGGGCAATCATATGTAACCACAGTATATTTAAATTTCTTTTAATAAAGTCTCTGTTGTAGTACCTCAAAGGCTTCGGATTTTAGGCATTATCCTGGAGATTGAATCTGGGGGTGCTTTACCACTAGGGTACATTCCCAGCTGTTTTTTTTTTTTTTCTTTTTAAATTTTGAGATAGGTTTCCACAAGTCACTTAGGGCCTTACCAAGTTGCTGAGTTTGGTCTCGAACTTGTGGTCCTCATGACTCAGCCTCCGGGGTCACAAGGATCACAGGCATGGGATCTTTTGACAAACTATCACTATATTTGAGAATATATATCTAAAAATCTACTGACCAAGTGGTGACAATGAGTTACTTGAGGTTGGCTCTCCCATCAAATAGGAACAAGATTTCAGTGTCTGAGTTTTGCTTTCAAAGAGGGTTGCCATTTACATTTTATATAGTTCTACAAAGTTTATGTTAGAGTTTATTAGCATTTTAAAATAAACATAGCTGGGCACAATGTTGCATGACTGTAATTCCAGCAACTCAAGAGGCTGAGGCAGGAGGATAGCAAATCTGAGGCTAGCCTCAACAATTTACCAAAATACAATTTTCAGCTATTTAGTGAGACTCTAAAAATAAAGACAGGGTGTGTAGTTCAGTGTTATCGTGCTGCTGGGTTTAATCCCCAGTAGTGCAAAAAATGAGTGAATGAATGAATGTATAAATCATCTTAAGAATGGGACATGTGGGACTGGAGTGGTGGCTCAGTGGTTGTGGCACTTGTCTGGCACCCTTGAGGAAGTGGGTTTGAACTCCAGTACCACATACACAACTGAGTGTTGGAGCAATGAAAGCCACATGAAAAGCTGTATAACATTGATTCTTTCTTTTTTGCTCTCTCACTGTCCCTCTGTCTCTAAAAAAAATGATGCTTAAAAAACTAGAAAAGAATGTAGCAGAGGAATAATATCCAACTTTGCAGTTCTAACAGGACTTCATAAAAAAAGTGGCTATGCTATATGCATGTATATCATGATAACTATACATTTCATTAAAAAGCTCTCCTATCTCAACATCAGACATTCAGCAAGATGTGTTTAATTTGCATTTGTTCAATACACTGTCCTTTAAAAATAGCATGCTGGTTGGGACCAGGACACGCTAAGAGTACGGATCAAATCAGCAGTGTTTATGAGCACTTAACCCTTGTCCAGAAAATGATTTAAATGATCATTTTGAACCTTCACAACTATCCTGCATGGAATGCTTACATAAATTTCTAATACCTGACAGTACCAGATAAAATAAATAAATCAAAAAGGAAAATAAAAATAGTACAAATCAGAAGTTTTCTTTTATTATGTTTCAATAAATTCATTTGATTACAAATCATGTTTTGAAATTCAGTGCCACTTCCAGTGTTTTATCTGATCAAGTCAGAGCATTCACTTGTTTCCCTGAAGAAATATTAACAGGTTTGTGTTTGAGGCATAAAATAGTGTACAGATTATATGTTTAATACTTACTAAAATATTTTAAAATACATTCCAAAACGCATCTGATTCTGAGATAGAGTAATGCAATGGTGACCTTTACCTTGCATCCCTGAGCTTTCTACGGCGATGTTGCTCTAGTACACTTAGAGGATCTGATTGCAGACCGACCTATTGTGCTGTTTTATTTTTGTGTAAAATAGATCTTGCTGGGAGTCATACTGCATACTTGTAATCCAAGCAACTCTGGAGGCTGAGACAGGAGGATTGAAAGTTGTTTGAGGTCAGCCTCAGCAATTTAGAAAGGCCCTCAAAATAAAAAAATAAAAGGAGTGGGGGTGTAGCTCAGTGGTACAGAACTCTTGGGTTCAATCCCCAGGACAGAAAAACAAAAAATAAAAAAATACTTATAGAGACAATAATTAGCCATCATCATTATCCTCGGCAGCAGAGGTAGCAACCATAACAAAGATACTTCTCACTTCAGTGCAAATGAATCAATATCTTTGAGATAGTCTTTTGATGAACCAGAGAGTAATTCACCTATTTTTAATTGCATATTTATGACAATTGTGTTTTTACGAACTGCTTCTGTGTTCTGTGTTCTTTTGCTCCATCCCTTTTCTTCATGAAGAGAATTATATGGGCCCTGTAACTCCAAGGAGGCTGAGATAGCCTGGGCCAATCCAACCTGCAACCCGGACAGGTTTAGCTGAGCTTCCCTGGAGCAGCGGGTTCACTTTCTCTAGCAGATGCTCTGAATTATATAATTCATCTTGGCTTTGAATTAGGAAAACATGCTAAGAGAAAATGTTTTGGCAGATTTTGATGAGTATGAAATTAATAGTTCTTTTTGGTAATAATCCTTTTTTCAATAACTTTCCAATATATATAATTTTTTTTCTTTTTCCAGGCTGAATAACATGGAATTGTGTAGGCCATTTTAAACATTTTTTTTAACAAAATAAGAAGTGTTCAAAATGCTTCATATGTAATTTGCTATGCTTTACACCTAACCTTTTAACAAAATTTCCCAGTAATATGGAAATTCTTCTTAAGTATTGCCTTATTTCAATGATATATAAAGTTACATTCCTTAATGATTTGCTTTATTTTGTGCTATTTTACTTTTTGTTTAGCATATTCCCAATTTTATGTTATTATAGGTAACTCTGAGATTAACATTATTGAGTGTAAAGCTTAGAAAATACTTCAGGTTAGACTAGAAGGTATTGAAACAAGAAAAATTTAAGATTAAACCAATGTGTATATTTTCAAAATTAACCTATACTTGAAAGACATACAACATTAGATTTCAATATGCAAGATCTCTGGGGTATGTTCCTGTCTGGAAGTGGAAGGTACCCTCAGTGCAGAAGCACACAGACCAGAGGAATGGTACCCACAGTGCCAGGCTGAGGTTAGTCCAGGAAGGGACAAAATCCGCTTTCTGCTTGCAAAGGGGAAAGAATTTCTGAATTAAAACATATATAATGATTTATTTTTAACCAGCTCTGTAGACATTTCACTTCAAATATAACTATTTGGAGATCCAGTCAATACCTTTATCTCTATATTTGAGAAGAAATAAATCTAAATCAAAATTTTAGGTTTTCCATTAGATATGTTAAGATTCTTATTTGATTTTTATAATTTGCACAAGTCAAAAATGCTTAATTCATGTGATTACTTCAAATAATGTGAAGTATAAAATAAATAAATAAATGCAGCCCTATTACCTTTTTTCCTCTAGGTACTAATTTCCCTACATTATTAGATGAGATCATAGATTCTTTTTCTTCTTTGAAGTCTATTAATTGAAATTTGTCTTCCTCTGCTAAGATTTGCTTCATAGTTCACTGAGAAAGTATAAACAAGGCTCCTAAACTGCTTCCTGTTGTCCACAGTAAGTGTTCTGCATCTTCCCATGTATTCCCTGCTTTTTGTCATTTGACAGGGGAAATCGTATTGCCTGTTTCCAGCAAAATTCAGTCCAAGGCCTGAATTTTTCTCTAATCTTCATACACTCTAAACTTTTTGGAGAATTCATTCCTGAAATAATCTTCACCCAAAATCCTAAATTTCTCCTACTGCATTAGATCATTAGCATAAAAACAAAAGAAATGTCTTTCCTTAAAAAAAATTAAAAGAAAGACTGACAAAAACACCTTGAATCCATCTCTGCTCATAGGTGTCACTCTATTTCACCCCCTTCCTTCACATTGAACATCATAGAAAAATATTCGCCACACATCGATTCCACTTCCTTCAGAATAGTTCTATGGTCAGTCCACTCCAATGGAACCTCTATCTCTCTAGTCCACTAGAACTGCTCAGGTTAACTCACATTATAGAACACAATAAATGCAGTTTTCCAATCTCAGTATTTAGTATAGGTTTTTTTTTCTTTTCTTTTTCTGTTGTTTTTTTTTTTTCCTGTTGATCCCAAAGACAAAGTGCTTTAATTTTTCAACAATATCCTCTTTATTGCATCCTTCTCTCCAGGATTTCAAATGTAGGAATCCACAAGAGTTCCAGGCCTCCTGCTACATGTTTTAATATGCTATTATTTACTATTTCCTCTAACCTCATAAATATCACAAACTATCTACATGGTAAAACCTCTTAAAATATCACCTGCGGAACTCTTCTGTATCCTTTTGTATCCTAATATCTAGGCACATGTATAAGATGCAGGTAATGGGGGCTGGAGTGTTGGCTCAGCAGTTATGGCGGTTACCTAGCATGCACAACTGCACGGTTCAAACCCCAGCACCACTCACACAACCAAGTGTCTGAGCAACAAAAGTCAAAATTGATTTTTCTCTTTTCTCTTTGTCTCTCTCATTGTCCCTCTCTCTTTAAAAAAAATCTAAAAAAAAGATACAGGTAATAAAATATAATATGCCATTATATGCCCTTCATATGTGTAACTATCTTTCCTGCTTCTTTTAACTTCTTATTTCATTAATGTCCTCTTCCCAGTCATCTTCACTTTAATAAATAGCACCACCCTTCATTCATTCTTACTAAATCCTCAAATCTTTAATTATGTGAATTTTCTTCATCCCCACATCTACATCATCTGTAATCCTGCCACCTCTCTTTTCAAAATATAACTTGATTCTGCCATAGTCTCTTCATTCCAATGGCATTACCCTACTTGAAGCAACGGTGTCTGCTGTCCTAGCTAAACTACAGACTTTCACATGAGTTCCTAGCATGTATTTCCACTTTAACAGCCAATTCAATGATTCAGAAATGCTAAAGGCATCTTGAGGTTCACTTGTTGAAAAATCCCCATAGACTTCCCATAGCACTTAAAGGGGAAAATATGCATGTTTCTATATAATCAATATTGGCTTCCCAATATTCACCCTGATTGCTTTATCTGTTCTCAGATCATCACACATCTTTGTCCATTTTATCATTTAGTATGCAGACCAAAGGTTGCCTGGCTACGACCAGGATTGTCACTGAAATTTCAAGTAAGCCTACTAGTGAATCCAGAATTAAAGAATCAAGAATTAAAGAAAGATTGTATAATTATGTCCAGAAATATATTTTTTGTTCTTTTGGGAATTTTTCAAGCAATTTCTCCTAAAACAAAATAAAAGACAGGAGAGTTCATGGTCATGGGCCCCTTTGATTTGGTAGAATCCTACTGTGTGAGTTCCCTCAACACTGAAGTTCAGGGATTCTAATTTAGTCCCATATATTCATATCACTTTTCATGCAATTGAATCTAGTTGTTTAGATTTTTTTTTAAAGAGAGAGAGGGACAGTGACAGAGAGAGAGAGAGAGAGAGAAAGAGATAAAGAGAGAATCAATTTTATTTAGTTTTTCATGTGGCTTTCACTGCTCTGACGCTTTGTTGTGTACATGGTGCTGGGGTTTGAACTCAGGTCCTCATGCATGCCAGGCAAGCACTGTAACTGCTAAGTCACCATTCCAGTCCGAGTTGCCTACATTTTTGATTCTTTAACAGTTACATGAAATGAAAGTAAAGTGAGGTAAAGTCAAGTCTTCATCCTATTTCCAAAATCTTTAGCGTTTGAGATTAACATAGCTTTCACTATCTTATGTGGGCAGGGCATAGCTGTTCCTGAATGTACTAACTTATATTTCCCACCAACATACTTTCTCAGTCATTAATATCCATTTCATTTACTTGATAGTATTTGTCACTATTTGAGCACACATGTTTTACTTATATGCTTTTCCACACTTCCCTTCCCACAAAAGCTAGAATCTGTTAGAATACAGATACATAAGTTTTACTTTTGTAGTCTGCAGTAACATACACATAGTAGGTGCTCACTAAACATGTTTTACTGAATGATTGAATAAATAAATGAAGTTAAATTCATTTACATCATCTTTCAGAAGGCTTTCAAGTTAATTGGTATTTTTGGTTAATATATTAAAAATAATATATTTATTGCTGTATAATATGATAATTACTTATGCATCTTCCACCCATTTTCTCTAGCCTATTTACAATTTCATTCACCTGAATTCATTATACTGATTAATATAGTTGTACTGAAATAGGCCTCTATGGATGAATAAATTTCATATCAGTTATCATAATTAGGAACTATAATTGGATCATGAAATTATCACTTATGCAGACAGATATGTTTGGACAACACATTCATAAAAAATAATAAAAATGATTGAGCAAGGAAATAAATGACTTAAATGCGCCATATACATAATACTTGTATTATTTGCATAGAACACCACCACGTCATTGGGGTAGCTAAAAACACAAAAGTTTAACTGGTCATAAGTAAAATTTAAAGCACATATCCATGTCTCAAAGTATTAAATAATCAAATAAAATGGGGAAACATTTTTAAAATATTTATTTAAGACCTTTAATCAATACCAAATAAAATTATGTTTACCACATTTCCATGAGGGCACAATTTAACCCCCATTAATTAATAGCTTTTGAGGTAAGTATCCTTAACATTTTACTTATTTACTTTTTTTGTTGTTGGGCAGTTAATTTAACCCTCAAGAGAATGCATCTGGCAATGGCATTGTCAGAAGCTGATCTCAAGCCCATTCCCTTGACCCCTTGGTGCCACCTACATATGGTTTATAGCATTGTAGCCCCAGATATTTTCACTTATATTTAAATAGTTCATCCAAATGACTTCTATTAATTAAAATTTAAGTAGAATTTGTAATTATATTCCTAATTTTAATCCTGACATTTTTAAAGGCAATTTTCTTCCTGGTTCTGGTTACCTTTGCTACATCCCTTTGAATAAAATGATATTCAGCCTTTGCTTCTGATCTTTGCAAGATGTTTTACAAATAATCCACCTAAAAGGAACAGGCTGTGTCAGCAAGCGTGCAACCATTTCAAAATTTTTGTATGAGGTTATGATTATATCCTGCTCAGTTACTCTCTTGTGATTTTGATTTTCTAGTAGCATATGGTTTCACAGGAATAACTTACAACTTACAGTGACATTTGAAACCACATCCTGGAGTAGATTAATGGATGCAGTCAGATATTCACTGGGCAACCATTTCTGTAATTTGAGCTATCCTATATAATTCCCCAAATGTAAAATATGATGGTCTCATATAAGATGCATATAGAACTAGTCATCCGTGGTATTTCCTGAATAAAACAATGTTCTGCCCTTTTGACCCACTTATGCTGAATATACTATTTCCAATTGCAATCCACAAAATGTAAAGGCATGTTAAGTGTCTCTTTTTCATACACAAAGTATTTTAAGAAGCTAGGAAACGTGTTTTTTAAAAAGTGGAAACTTCCTATAACTACTCTCAGGAAAATTAGGGAATATTATTTTTAACCCTATCTACCTATACCGCCTTCACTTCTAAAAACTATTTCATTGAAATTTAGCATAACTATGGAAAATAAACTTAATCATGAGGGTACATTTTAATGAATTACCACATAATAAAAATAATCATGCAATCTTCATCAGTTCAAGATGTAGAATAATCTCAGAACTTGAGCCCTCTTCATATCATAAACACCTCAATTCTTCCCAGAACTTCTTAAAAAAGTTATTGCTTTGATTGGATAAATTTATGTGGTAGAGTGCAATAATTTTATGCATGTATGTAATGTGTAATGTTCAAAGTCAGAGTGGTTCCATTTCTATCTTCATTGGATTTTTTTAAGAAAACTTGATCAACATGTATTAATTGTACATATGTGTGTGTAGTGTAATATTTCAGTGCATGTATACAATACAAAGTGATCAAATCAAGATAATTAGTGTTTACATCTCTTTATCATTAACTTCCATTTGGAGACTGAGTTCCTTTTGCTAGTTATTCACAAAACATACACCAGTTTGTTGTGAACTACAGACACCTCACTGTGCTGTATAACACTAGAACTTATTGTTTCTGTCCAACTGTGTTTTGGTTCACTTTATCCACCCTCTTTGTGTTCTCATTCCCCAAGCCCCCATACTCTGAGCATCTAGTTATGACAATTGCATATTGAGATTAACTCGTTTTTAACATCTACCTTTGGGGAAGAACATGTGATATTTGTCTTAATTCACCATAATATTTCTGGCTACGAAATTTATATAAATTGTATCATAAAATATGAACTATTTTGTGTTTGTCTGTTTTTAACTCTAAATTGTGGTTTAAAACCTATACTTATTCTTGGGCATAGCTCCAGAATTTTATTTTTATTTTATTAATGCAATCTAATTGATTTATCCTCACTAGTGCTGATGGACACTTGGGCTCTTAGCTGATTTGGGCCATTAAAAGTGATAGGCAATGAATATAGATGTGCATGATTTTTTGTTTATATATGCTCCATAATTTTGCATAAATCTAGGAGTAGATTATTGATTCACAGAATATGTGCATGATTAACTATACTGACTAATTTTACCATTTTTAAAAAAAGCAGTTGCATAAATTTGTACTCCAAATAGCAATAGCCAGTCATGTGCCAAAGAATGACATCTGTTCAACAACTAACTGCTTATGGAAGGGTGGTCCTATATGTTTAATGGAGCTGAGAAATTCCTATCATCCAGTGACATGGTAGCCATCATAATTTCATAATGCAACACATTACTAATGGGTGTATGATGGTGGTGTAAGCAAACCTATGATCCAGATGTGTAAATGTATAACATCTACAATTATGTAAGTGGCACAGCACTTGATAATGATAATAAATGACTGTCTTACCAGTTTATATATGTATTATAGTATAAATTTGATGGTTGTTATACAGTGCATTGCTTCATATATTAAAATTTTATTGTGCAACCGTATGCCATATTATGCAGGCAGCACCCTTGAAGATTTTGCATTTTCTGAGTTTCTTGATAATGTCTAGAGGTCAAGCCTAGTGATTCCTAAATCATCTAGGTTTGTTCAGGTTTTATCCTCTGATGTTCACACAATGAAATTGTTTAACAACGTTTTTCTAAGAATGCATCACACTAGTTAAGTGATGCGTGATTCTATCATGATTCTGATTGTCCCAAATTTCAGGACTAGTTTGCTTTGCTCTTTTTAATTTACCTCTTTTGGTGAACTTGTGTTATGACCTCACTGAGGCATGAACTTGCATTTCCCTGAGACTGACTAATGAGGTTCAGCATTTTCATAATTGCATTGGGTATTTACATATCTAGCTTTAAAACCTCTGATTTTAATGTCACTTTATTTTATCAAGGTATCCATCTTTTCTAATTTTTTTTTAGTGTCTCTTAATATATTTTGAAGTACATGCTTTTGTTGGTTAAATTTATTTCAAACATCTTCCATTTTTTGCCTTGCACTTTTTCTCGAAATATCTTCTTTGACGAACACAAATGCTTAATTTTAGCATAATGTTTAATCAATAATTTCTTGTATTATTAATTGTATCATGTCCTTCTAAAAGGCTCTTTTTTTTCTTAAGGTCCTGAATGTATTTTTCTTATGTTCTCTGAAAATGGAAGGTTTGTTATTAAAAATTTTAAACTTGAATCTGTTACTGTTGAATTAATGTGTTTATATGTGGTGCGAGATAAAGCCTCTATGCATTCTCCACATGGTTATTCAAAATATTGACCTCAAGGGCTGGCACAGTGGCTCAGTGGTTACAGTGCTTGCATAGCATCATGAGTACATGGGTTCAAACCCCAGCACCCACATACACAACTAAGTGTCAGAGCAATGAAGCCATGTGAAAAACTCAATAAAGATTGATTCTCTCTTTCTCTGTCTCTCTCACTGTCCTTCTCTCTTAAAAAAAATTGACCTCAGTGTCAAACAAGAATTGTGAATTAAATCAATTTCTATACCAGATTAATGAATATTAATGAATGATGCAAAATATTGATGATGATGTAACAATTGGAGGTAACATATACATTTCCTGACTGAGTTATAAATGTATGTATTTGGATCAGAAAACTTAAGAATGAAATGGAAGCTCAAATTCAGGAGGCACATAAAACTCCAGATATACAAAATCACAGTAGACTCAGCCCAAGGTGCATTATTATGAAAATGCCAAACATTCATAACAAGGACAAAATCTTAAATGCTTCAGGAAAAAAGAGACAAATCACATTTAGAGGAAAACCAATTTGGACCACAATTGACTTCACAACAAATGCTGAAAGCAAGAAGGACTTGAAAATATATATATATACCAAGTGCTGAAAGAAAAGGGATGCCCGCCAAGAATACTCTACCCAGGAAAATTAAGCTTTAAATCTGAAAATGAAATAAAAATCTTCCAAAAAGAAGTCTTTTTGTTTTTTTTTTTTTTTTTTTTAAGAAAGAGGGACAGTGAGAGAGACAGAGAAAGGGAGAAACAACTTTATTTTATTTTTCACATGGCCTTAGTTGCTCTAACACAGTTGTGTATGTGGTGCTGGGGTTTGAACCCGGGTCCTTGCGCTTGCCAGGCAAGCGCCGAAACCGCTGAGCCACCACTCCAGCCCCTTCCACAAAGAATTCTTAACCAGAAAGCCTTCACTAAAAACATATTCAACAAAATATATCACAAAAAAGAAATAAACAAACAAAAAAACCAAAAATGAAAACCAACACAAGGAGACATTACATTAGAATAATATTCATTCACAAGAGAATCAACTCCAATGTAAATATTAAAAATAAGGGTCTCATATCCAGAATCTATAAAACCCTTTAAAATCTCAACTACAAAAACACTAACAGCCCAATTAATAAATGGGCCAAAGAGTTAAATAGAAACTTCTCAACAGAGGACGTTGATCAAGCCAATGAATACATGAGAAAGTGCTCTAAATCTCTAGTAATCAGAGAAATGCATATGAAAATGACATTAATTTTGCTATTCAGAATGGCAAAAATGAAGAAAATAAACAATAATAGATGCTGGAGGGGCTGTGGAAAAATAGGCACACTAACAAACTGTTGGTGGAGATGCAGACTGGTACAGTCCCTCTGGAAAGCAGTGTGGAGAATCCTCAAAAAACTAGGGTTGAGCCCACCATACGACCCTGCTATTCCACTCCTGGGTATCTTTCCAGGGGATTTAGAGCCAGCACATTATTGTGACACAGCAATATCTATGTTCATAGCAGCTCAATTTACAATAACTAAATTATGGAAACAACCCAAATGTCCCTCACTGGATGAATGGATCCAAAAACTGGGGTACATTTATACCATGGAATTTTACACAGCAATTAGAAACAAGGATATTGCAGCCTTTGAAGGTAAATGGATGGCTATGGAAGAAATTATGCTTAGTAATATCACCTTAACTCAGAGAACCAAGGGTCGAATGTCTCCACTCGTCTGTGGAGGCTGGAACTAGACCCTGGCCATTGAAAAAGTTGGTCTATTATCATGTGTTAAATCCAGACAAGGTGTAATGTTATACAGCCTAATACTTTTTTAGAGATATTGTTGGTAAGGGAAGGGAGGGATATGGGTGGCAAATTGGGGGGGGCACTCCTGGGGGTAAATCTAGTATCCAGAAACTATACACATTTTATATTGTTTTGTTAAAAATCTGTACGGTTGTTCAAAACTAAAAATAAAAATAAATTAAAAATTAAAAAAATAAAAATAAGCCAAGAGCCCCAAAATAATTTGTTGAGCTCTGAATTTATGATGTATTAAGTTTTTAACTTATTATAAACCTGATTCAAACTTTTTTAAAAAAGCCCAGTGAATCAATTTAAATAAAAAACAAACCTAGGAATGTTCTAAAACTGTTGGAACTTAATATTAAAATGGTTTCTGAATTGAGCAACAAATAATTCTGTCCTATTTGACTTTCTTTTTATATATCACAGGGAAGACAAATATGTAAACAATATTACATAAACAATATCCCTAAACCCAACACCCATAATAAAAGTAAGCATTGTAAACACTCCCCCCCAAAAAAAGATAAACCAAAATGGAATGAATTAGGCAAAAGAAGGAAATTAATGGTATACACATAGGCAAAGAAGAGCTCAAACTATCATTGTTTATCAATAACCTGATTATATATTTAGAAGATCCTTAAAGCTCTACCAGAAGACGTCCAGAGCTCATAATGAATTCATTAAGGCAGCAGGATACAAAACAACATTAACAAATCAATTGCATTCCTTTATTCCAATGATGAATTAATTTACTGTGAAAGATACTGGGAAAAGTTATTCCATTCAACGTATCTTTAAAAAAATACTTGAGAGGAAAATTATTGCATTCATAATATCTTTAAAAAATACTTGATAATCAAGTGAGGTGAAGGACAACTACAATGAAACCCATACAGCACTAAAGAAAGAAATTAAAGAAAACCTTAGAAGATGGAAAGACCTCCCACGTTCATGGATAAGAATAATTAGTATTATCAAAAGGGTCATATTACTGAAAGTGTGATAGAGACTCAATCAATACCCACCAAAATTCCAATGACCTTCTTCACAGCATTAGAGAAAGTAGTCATGAAATTCATTTGGAAAAATAAGAGACCCAGAATTACAAAGCAATTCTTAGCAAGAAAAATTAAGCAGGAGGCATCACAATACCGTATTTCAAATTATACTACAGAGCTATAGTAACAAAAACTGCATGGTACTGATACCAAAATAGACATGAAGATCAATGGAATAGACTCAAAGACACAGAGACAAACTCACATAAGCACAGTTACCTTATTCCCAACAAAGGAGCCAAAAACTTAAGTTAAAGAAAAGATAGTCCTTTTAACAAATGGTGCTGGGAAAACTGGAAATCCATACGTAGTAAAATGAAACTCATTTTCTCTGACCCTGCACAAACTGAACTCAAAGTGAATCAAAGATTTAGGAATTAGACCAGAAACCCTGCACCTACTTGGAGAAAAGTTAAGCCCAACACTTCAACACCATTCCTCAGGAACTGACTTCCTAAACAAGACACCCAAAACACAAGAAGTAAAAGCAAAAATCAGTAAATGGGATGGTGTCAAATTGAAAAGCTTCCTTACAGCAAAGGAACCAATTAAGAGTATGAAGAGAAAGCCTACAGAATGGGGAAAAAAAATCTTTGTGTCCTGCACCCTGGGGCATTGATATACCGAACAAACAAAGTACTTAAAAACTTAACACCAACCAACAAACAAAAATAAAAACCGAATACCCCAATCAATAAATGGGCAAAAGAACTAAACAGACACTTCTCAAATGAAGAAATACAGATACTTAACAAATACATAAAAAAATGCTCACATCTCTAACAATTAGAGAAATGCAAATTAAACTGACACTGAGATTTCACTTCACTCAAGTTAAAATGGCAATAATCAAGAATACAAGCCACAAATGTTGGCGGGGATGTGGGAAAGGTGCACTTATATATTGTTGGTGGGACTGCAAACTGGTTGTAACTACTCTAGAAAGCTGTTTGGAGATTCCTCAAAAAATTAGGAATGGATCCACCTTTTGACCCAGCTATCCCACTCCTCAGTATACATGCAAAGGACCTAAAAGCAGCACACTACAGTGATGTAGCCGCATTGATGCTCATAGCAGCTCAATTCACAATAGCTTAGCCATGCAACCAACCGAGGTGCCTTTCAGCTGATGAATGGCTAAAGAAATTGTGGAATATACCCACAGTGGAGTATTACTCAGCTATAAGGATGAATGATATTATGTCATTTGCTGCCAAATGTGTGAGACTGGAGGATATAATGCTAAGTGAATTACGCCAGTCTCAAAAAACCAAAGATTCAATGTTCTCTCTGATATGCGGTAGCTACTCTGAAATAAGAGAAAGAACAGAAGAATAGTCAAAGGGGAAGGGAATAGAGGAAGGAGGAATGAAATTGGGAAATTTAATGGAAGGAATCAGAATTAATTTGCTCATGTCCCTATACAAATGCTTTGTAGTGATCTCATCAATACATAATGCAATGTCACTAAAAAAAAGAAAGAAAAACAAAAACATCAGTGGAGGGAGGGAAGACAAAGGAGAGGAGGTGAGGGATCCTGGGGGCTCAAAAGAATAACCTATACTGGATGTTTTTTATTTTATTTTTTATTTATTTATTTTTTTTACAGAGAGAGAGAGGGAGAGTGGGAGAGAGAAAGAGGGAATCAATTTTTATTTAGTTTTTCGTGTGGTCTTCATGCTCCAACACTCTGTCTGCTGTATTTGTGGTACTGGGGTACGAACCTGCATCCTCACTCATGCCAGTTAAGTGCTGTAACTGCTGAGCCACTGCTCCAGTCCCTATATGCACACTTTTACAAAAATGTAAATATTTAATCCTATTGTCAGATATATCTGAAAAGAACAGGGGTTGGGGGCAGGGAGGAGAAGGAGAAGTGTTGGTATTGAGCTAAAACATGGTGCACTCCTAGCTTTTATTTCATTTATTTGCAATTGCCGTGTACATTAAAAATGTTCTTCATGTTTATAAGCAAAAAAATGAATGATTTAATATCATAGCACTTGTTGATTCAAGTTCTTTTTAAGTCATATTTCGTTAGTTTACTATATTAGAATCCTTTTCAATTTAATGCTACAGTGTATATAAAAGATTTCATCTTTATAGTATGTTTTAACTATTTACTTTACCAATCATACTGTTCATGTGATTTATTTTTTTTCAATTTTAACCACTCATCTTTATTGATAAAAATAGTCTATATACAGTATATATACTCTCAGACATAAATTTATGGTTCTTAAAAAATTGGGGGTGGATAAAGTCCACCTACGAAATCCCCACCTGAGCCTGTCTGACTACAGATAACAAGATGGCAAGACACTCCATGGCTAGCTCAATCACAGGGTCTTTTATCTTCTAAGTGATTCTTACATGTCTCACACAAACAACCACCATGGGAAGGTTATGGGAAGAAAAGTCAGTGTTAAAACTGGGAAAGCTGTTTAAACCCTAGCTGAGGTACATTCTTAATCGCGGACATTAGAGTTTGGATCAATATTGAAAGATACACCAAATACAACTTTTACATAGTAAATTCTCCTGAGGTAGAGTCACTAGAATCTCTAAAAAGTACACCTAAATCAGCAAAGGACATGGTGTTGTCAAAGAAAGAGAGCAAACAAATCTGACAGACGTTCTGTGTGATGAACTCCCCAGGGTCCTTGTTTATTCTAGTCTCTGGCTTGAAGTGCCAGTATCTGTGAAAAACATCTTGGCTTTCAGAAAGCTTCCTGGAAAAATGTTTCAGTAGCCTTTTCAATAATCAAGTCAGGTCTCTCACAATATTTAGGACAATTGCAAGCCCTCAGTAAAGGAAGTAACCTTGGCGATCAGGGACATTTACACCTTACCGAGCACACTATGCGTTCCACTGTGCTGATTTTGTCCAAGAATTAAAAACCAGACATTCCAGGCTCCCCTTAGACAAGCAGCATTTCAGTGCCATCTGTAAATCAATTCTGTCTCTGCAATATTAAAATACATGTTGATGAATCATTTTCTAAAGTTAAATGACCAGTAATAATTATGAAATAGAAGGAAACATCCAGCAATAAAATCTTTGGAAAAAAAAACAATGCCCGCTTTGCTCCCTTTGATAGATGAGCTCAGAATGGCTTCCCTGACCTCCACCATTTTGGTCACTGCCTGGTCCTCCATCTGGATCAGTCATCTTCTGTTAGTTTTCCTATATGATCTTGTCTCTCTCAGTGAAAATGTAAGGACTGAACGTCCAAGCAAGAACTACTGGCCATGCCATGTTATACCTTTCAGACCTTCCTTCTAACATATCATTTTGGATCTGCTTGAAGATAATGAGAGCTTTTAGAGAACAGTAATATGAGAATTTGCCTAGAAAACCACAATCAATACAGTGGAAAACATTACCTGAACATCATATTTTTACAAAATATTTTAGGGTTGTTATATTCAGGAGACATTCTTCTTGTCATCCACTCCGGCTGAATTATTAAGTTTCCTACCCACAGAATAGCTGAGTGAGGAGTGAAGAATGAGGTTACTTAGCTCTATCTCTGCTATTGCAATGAACTATAAGAATAACATTCCTCTGTGCTTTGCATTTGATATCAGGTAAGTTTTATGTGTATGTGTGTGTTATGTTTGTAGGTGTGTGGGTGCATCTCATTATAACTTTAAGATGTTCCAAAGTTCTAAAATTCCATTAATTATACTCCTGAAAACTTATTCTGATTTTTATTATTAACACTGAGCCAAATAATATGTTATTATTTTTACAACACAATCTGAATCTTCTATAGTTAGGTCTGTTCTAAATCTTGCAATTGCTAACTTTTCAAAAGAATATTACATATAAAAATGCAGGTAGGATGTTGAATATTAATTCTTTCAAATGGTAGAAACTCATAGTTAAACATGAGGATTATGCCAATAAGAGAATATTTATAAAAATCTCAGGGCAAAAGTCAATGCTAGTTATAATACAGGAAATTTTCTTAAAATAGGGCTGGGAATCTAAAAAATACTTCCAAGTACAAAGTGAGTATTATATGCTTTATTTTTCTATAATAATATTCATTTATATATTAGTAGCGATTTCTAGGGGTTAATTATCATATTATAACATGGTCATAAAAATAGCACAAAAAGGAAAGGAGATAAACAGAAGAAAATAAAGGAGAAAACATGAAAAATGTCTATAGAATGTTAATGAGAAATATAGCTCAAGAAATATATTTCTGTGAAAAATTTGTTAAGTCCAAATATCATTTTGTACTAATTCCATGAAAGCTTTTAAAATATTTTATTTTAATTCTTATTATGCTTATTACATCTACATTTTTATAATACTGTTTATGCATGCTCTGGTATAAGCAATAAACAAGTAGATTTATGAGACACAGTATCTTTTTTTCTATAACTACCTGATCCCTAAATTGATGATGTTCTCTTTCATTTTGGGTTCCCATAACTCACTTAACAATTCATACTGAAAGAAAGCGAGTGAAATATGAAGAAAATAGCAGGTGAGATATAGAAATTGAAAAAAAAATTATTTATCAAGTAGGAGAGGTGCTCAATTTGAACTAAGGTATTATGTTTGATTTTCATATTGAAACTTTTGATGAAACTTAGCTGAAAGGTTAAATATCCCATGAAGAACCCTGCAAAAATGAGAAACATTCAAATTGACATTGGTTGCATCAAAAGTTAACATCTTGTAAAAAATTCAAATGGTAATTGAATATAGCATGCTGCAAATTACAAAACAGATAATATCCAAATATTTTTAGGTGACATCAGAGCTGTAACCTTGTGAAACATAAACGTGTACACTGCAATAAATCTTTATTGTTTACTTATAATCCCTTGAGAAGAACATGTTTTAATGGAAACAATTTACACAATGAAACAAGCAAATGATAGCTGCAATAACACAATAATGAGTGTGACAATATTTGCATTTATTGTCTCTCAATTTTAATTAGAATTGTATGGTTTTTGAATTCCCAATTATGAAACAAAATGAAATGTGACTTAACTTTCACTTGTAAGCCTTTTGGGACTCTTTAAATCATCTTTATCTAAAAAGAGAAAGTCTCGAGCAATAGTGATACAAAACAGCAAGCCCTCAACATTATCAGTGATGCAGAAGTCACCGAGTTAATCAAGACCAATTAGCTTTCCTCTCAGAAGTGTGGTGTTAAGATACTTTTAAATGGAAGCATTATATTATGGTAATATGCAGCTATTTTGTCTCCTTAGTAATGTTTTTCTTTGCATTTAATTTAAGGCAATGCAGCTTACATTGACCTAATGAATCATAAAATAAAATGAGATGGCTTCTTTGAGGTATTAAAGCACTTGGTTGGGAGACTATATACATACATACATATATATATTATATATATATACGTGTATATATAATATATATATATACATATATATATATATATATATATATACATATATATGTTTGGGGGTGCTGGTATTGAATCCAGGGCTACTTAGCCATTGAGCCTCTTCTCCAGCCCTTTAATTTTGAGACAGGATTTTGATAAGTTGCTCAAGACCTTGCTAAATTGCTGAGGCTAGCTTTGACTTTGAACTTGCAATCCTCCTGCCTCAGCCTCCCAAGTCCCTGGGATTATAAGGTTATACCACTGTGCCTGACTATCTATGCTCTTTTAAAGACATTTCTTATCTTCATTCACTATCTGTCCTTGATCTGTACATGGCTTTTCATCTATACCTTCGCAATGTGGTATAGCTCTGCTGGAGACTTCTATTTTTATGTGATCTGTAGATCAACTGATTTAGAACTTGTCTTTATATTTAGCAATGTCTAGCTATGATAAAGGAATCAATCAGGTCATTGGACTAACAGATAAGGGTACGATGTTTAACTAGTTTACTGTGAATTAAAATGGCAAAATGTGCACTGGATAATAATTTGAAAACATTTTTGTTTGTTTGAAAAGAGTCACAAAAGGAGGGTCAACAGTTGGTTATGCCACTGGGCTTCAGGCCCAGCAACTGGAAAGCATTGGAAACAGTCTTATCCGTGTCCTAATTACATGTTTTTTAACAATAACTAGTAGAAATTACCATGAATCATATCTCAACATGAGAGAATTTCTAAACAAATCAACAGTACCCATAATGTAGGTATTAGATTAAAAGTGAATCCCCTGTGCCATCTTTGAAGGTTGGATACAAGTTCTCAGATATAGCTAATTATACTCTTATTTTTCATATATTAGTTCCTTTTTCTTTGCTAAGTGATATGTTTGAGATATTAAAATTCTAGATATTACATAAATTTTTTCTCACTACATCACAATAAACTCAAATAAGAATGGCAGCGAATACTTTTATAATACAAAGTTTTCTGATATACTTTTATATATGTAAAGATGTATAGCCCCTAAAGAACTGATGAGATAGTTACTATGATCATCCCTAGTTTATAGGTGGTTAAACTGAGATTCCAGGAATATCGAATATTCTGATTAAGATCATACCTCTAGTAAGTGGCAGGATCAGGATTATTACTGCATGTTTAAGCTGATTCCAGAATCCATCTCATTCACCTTTAGTATTGCATTGTCTTTCAGAATTCAGAAGTGCCACTCTTTCTTCAAGAAAAACTAGAATTTGGATTAAAACCAAAGCAATGCATCATATAAATTTCAATTTTGACCTTCAAAATTAGAATTCTTATAAGAAACAGTCGCTTCATTTCTAGGAAGACAAAATTGTGTCCTCCATCTGTCACTGCAATCCACAGTCATGGTGTAGACACTTAAAGGATATGAGAAAACAAATCTGAGTAGAGATGACTCAGGCTGTTATTGTTTATGGCATGCAAGCAGGATACACAAAGCAGGAAATGAAGAGAGATGCCAACTAAAGCACAGAAGGAAAGACCTACTATTATTCTAGATGAAATACTGGTCTATTTTGAGTGGAAACATGAGCTCATAAGGGACATACTGGAAGATTTTATCTCTTTAGTGGCTGTGCAGAAATAAGATGTAAGCAGGGTCCAGAATTAGCAAAGGAATTTAAGCCAGGTAATAGTAGTAGATTATGGCATTATTACAAGCCAGACTTTTGTATTTTTCTTTTATTGTATCACTAAGGGTAGAACACAGGGTAGTCTACAGCTAAGATACACTCACAGCCCTTTTAATCTTATTTTACTTTATAAGAGAGGGTCTTTTTAAGTTGCTGAAGTTGACCTTGAACTTGCAATCCTCCTGCCTCAGCCTCCAAAGTCACTGGGATTACATGAATGTGCTACCATGACCAACTCCTAGAATTTAATCTGTTGTTTAAGCTATAGGAGACAAAGATACAAAGACATACACAAGAGACAAAAACTGAATTAGAGCATATACAGTACACATATATCAGAGTTTCAACTGTGTGCCAGCTCTGGCGAAGGCCGTGAAACTTCCTGCTTCATATAGAGTCTTGATTTGGCTTTAAAGGAAGAACATAGTGCCAGGCATAAAACTTGGCAAAAAAACTCAAGTTAAAATTAAACTTTTAGAAAGGATATTAAAGGATACTTGAGCATCAAGCTAAATCTGTCCCTCCAATAGACTTTGCTGAGTCTACCCTTAGGAGTTCTTTTCCTATTACAAAAATAACACTATAATAACTATAGAGACCTGAGTGTTAAAATGCAATGATTTGAGACATTATGGTGACATATCATTATATGAGGAAGCCAACCATATTCAACAAATAATTTATGTCAAGCCTTGGGGATATAATAATGATCAACAAAGATAAGTAAAGCATTTGTAAGATTATCTTTCAGTGTGTTGGTGTGAGGACATTATTACTGATGATGTATTACAGATAATGATGCAATGGCATATAGGTAGTCAATATTATAAGATTTTATTTAGGGAAATCATCCATCAGCAAATGTATGCATGCATGTACATGTGTGTGGCATTATGTATTTAGCACAAATATTTTATAAACAATTAATGACAGATTTGTGGCTAAACACAAATCTTAATACCTGGGTATAAATTTAATGCATCAATTTATCTCTATACCTTCTTGAATTATCAGGAAAATAAAAGTAAAATTGTTGAAAAAGTTTTGAATCCTAAAGATGCAAAGAGAAAGAGAAAAAAATGAGAATGGATTAGAAATCTAAAAAGAAAAGTAAAATAAATACATGATTAATACTTATCAAAATCAGGAAAAGGTCAACACAAAGTAAGTTAATTCAGGTTGTAGAGAATTAGAAACCCCAGAAATACTGGGAATTAAGAATATACTGAAAATCATCTACTGAAAACAGTTTTGCTTAGACTTCTAGGATCAGTTAGATCCAACTGAAGCTCTGGTCTTCCACCTATCTCAGTCGCAAGAAAGTAGAATAGTTCCAGGCAAAAAAAGGAAGAGAAAGAGAAAGTCTACACAGAACAGCAAGAGCTGCAACCTCTTTCCTCTTCACTAATCCCAGGACCCATGTCCAGAATCCTGCACTGTATACAACCACTTTTTGACCACCACACAGGTGAATGGGACCACATTTAATATTGGGCTAAGAATTTCAGGTTTGGTTTTAGTTGAGTGACTATATTCTTCAGTATAAGAATTTATATTTCCCTCCCATAAATTTTGAGCATCTATGAATTGTTTCACTATTTTACAATACCTAATAAGAGCCAAAGAGAAGCATATTATTGCAGCAGTGTCTTACATGTGAATGAGAATATCAAAACAAAGCAGCAGCTTGGAACAAATAATGAAGAGATCAGTAGAATAACTGAAAAAGTCTAATATACTTCATACACAAGAGATGATATTGCCTCATATAACCAGGACATAATGTCATGAAAAAAAAGTAAAAAACAAAAAACAAAGAACATGATGCTTTGGAAACTTCCAGAGACAGAAATCTGGTCATACTCCAGTAAGAAAAAATAAAAATGATATTGGAGTTTGAGAAAGCTACATTAGATTGTGAAAGACAAGGAGAGGGACTTTGGATATCTTTAGGGAAGACATTTGCCAATAGAGATATATACTCAATCTCTTGACTAATGTAACTATGTAATATAGACATTTAAAAATATGTAAAGTGCCAAAAAATTCACATCCTAGACCCCACCTTTTTTTTTAAGAGGGAGAGAGTGAGAGAGAGAAATAATCAATTTTATTTAGTTATTCATCTGCCCCTTGTTTCTTGGACACTTAGTTGTGTATGTGGTGCTGGAATTTGAACCTGAGTCCTTGTGCATGCCAAGCAAATGCTCCAACTGCTGATCCACTGCTCCGGCCCCCAGACCCCCTTTTTTAAGATATTTCTGGAAGGTAACTTTATACAACAGATCACCATATCAGGAGAGAGCTGAAATAACGTGAGGAATGATGTATAAAGAACACCAAGTTGGGGAGGGCAGAGGACTTGCGTTCCATTACCTAATACAGAAAAAAGAGAAAAAAAAGGCAATGAGAGATTTCCAAAGTATATGGTAGAGAGGTTTTTACATAATTGTTGGTGAGTTTTTCTTAGGAAGAAATAGTAGTGGATATGTGGACAAATATGCAAATCTAAATACTTAACTATTGGGTAACCAGGAAAAAAAATAGAAGTAAAACTTTAGCACGTAATTTTTCTCTGTCATTACAAATAGAGACATGGTTGTGTTCTAAATTCACTAAGAAGATAAACCAAAAGCTCTTGTGTGAATGTGTGTGTGTGTTGACCACACGTTCTGTTTTTAGGTGGGTGCTCATGGTCAAGAGAGAGTTGCGTAACTGCTCAATCTTTGTGCTTCACAAAGGAGATAAAAACACAAAATTGAGGGAAAGCAGAGTATGAATGATGCTGTGAATGTGTAGAAATGCAACTAAAGAAATTGCTAAAATGTTTAAGATGGTTTCTTCTGGGAACTGTTACTTGGTTAAAAGGTGGAATTTTTATTATCAACAACATTATATGCACTATCACATGATTTTTAAAATGATATCATTGTATTACTTTGATAAAAATTATTTAAAAATAGATTTAATATTTTTAGGACTGGATATACCAAACTTTAAGTTTCAAAAATGTCATTATTTTATCACAAAATATCAAATGATTGTTGGTTTGTTTGGGAAAGAATTAAAGTTTAAGGTTTTGATATGATCTGTTTTTTTTAAATGCCCAGGAATCCATAGGCTTGATTAAGGTTTCATCTTATGTGTTCTCAGAACATCCTAAACATTTTCTGTCATAATTAATATGAATGCAGTTGGGACTAGCCTACTGTCTTTCTGTCGTTAGACTATGAATCTCTATGAGTGGGAACATTGTGTGTGTTATGTTGATCTGCATACACCATTCCCTAATCAGCAGCTGCTCTTGAGTTGGCCTTCTATATTTATTTGTTGGATAATGTTGAAACACTAAAATGTTTCTAATGAAAATGCATTGCATGATTGAAATGTCAGAAAATTATAAGCTCAATCTTTACATCTTAGAATTACATAGTTAACTTTGTATTCATTGTTTAATCTCCTCAATTGCAAACTATTTTATACAACATTATTTGTTAAGGTGTTTCTAGAGTTTCTATTGAGTCTCTTGGCACATTTTAGGCACATTGACAAACCAATGGCCCTCTGAGAGTATATATCAGAATTCAGACTTTATTAGCTTTCATTATTTCACATAGACTTAGGAAAAATAAAGTTAATAATATTGCTTTAAAAGGGGTGAAAAATCATTCATTACCATTTGATTAAATTTCTAATCAGTATTCATTTATAGTTTCTTCCAAGTTACACTAGGAAAAAGCAAATAAAAAGCAAATCACCAGGCCTACAATATTTAAACTATGAATGTCACTTTCCAAATTCATTATTTTCCTTTCCTCAAGGCAATAGACAGCTTAGCTTTCATGGCAAGAAAAATAGTACCTCTGTGGTCATTTCTATGCATTCAAAGGTTTTAAATTCTCTGAGACATCCTTCTAGTTTGATCTGAGAAATGCTGAAGGCAAACACAAACTATTTACAGTATACTTTCTCTTCAACTCAATGTCTTTTACTATACTGTTCCAATGCCCATCAGTACATTTGATAATAGGAGAATCTTTCTACTTTTAAATGTTATTTCATTAATCTAGTATATGATATAGACTTTCAGTTTTGAAAATTGTATCAACATTTTCCCAGAAGGAAGGTGATCTGAGAAATAAAAGGTAACTCTCTTTTTTCCATAGCCAAATCCCCTTTTTAGGTGTATCCAAGTGTATCCTTAAGTGAATTCAAACGCAGTTCAGTTTATAAGTTTTCTGAAGCATTGTTAAATATAGTAGTGTCTCCAATTCATTTAAGAATATTAAAGCAGATCTCTAATGATATATTTTTATAAAAAACTTCTATGGCAATTTTTATGACTTTGATAAATAGAAATAACATGTATCCAAATAATATAGACAAATCTTGAAATTGATTTTTCCATAGCACTGTATTTGAATCTAGACCTTTGTTTAATAGCTATTTTGTTACACAAACTTACTTCTGGAATATCTGTCTTAAATACAGCTCTTCATATAAATTTCTGAGTTATAAATATATTAATACATCATTGCTCTGTATCTAGTTAGAAATTAAAAACACTTTCTTTTTTTTAAAAGAATGGATTATGAATATACATATAGCTATGACAAGGTTACTGAAAACAAAGTTACTTACTTCCACCAAAGTGAGATCCGTAAGATCTACAAATGTAATCTCTCTCAATTTTAAATTGATTTACTTTATCAGCTCTCACAAGTATCCTATGGAATATATCTTTGATTTTCCTCCCATTTTATTGAATTTTTGAAAGCTTGAGGAATTCCTCCAAGGCCCCACAGCTATTAACTCTAAAGTTAAGAATATATTTGACTCCAGAGTGCCCATGGTAAACCTTTATGCTATGCAATGTAAAATATTAGAAGGATTTAAAATGTTATATCTGTGCTTTACTTGGCATTACACTTGCTACTGAATAAGCATGTCATCATGCAAAAAATTTCAGCATTCTGTTTTTATCAGTGGTCCCTTCAAAAGACAGTTGCTCTGTGTCAGGGACTTCTAGATACATTCCAGGGATCCCTAACTCCTGTGGAAAATATTTTCTCATGTGAATACAAAACACAAATTATTTAATTTTGTCTTATAAGTGAGAAACCTAGACATACATTCACTAATCAAAAATAGTGAACATAAGACAACATATAATGATGACACAAACTGAGTAGAATCAGAAAAAATCTGGAAAAAGAAAAAATCTGAATGATTCCATTCACATGATTCCAATGACATAAATGATTCTAATTACACATGAATGTAAAATAAATGTTTATATCTAAATGCACTGAAAAAATAATGGCTGCACAACATGACTGTACTCAAATGCCACTAAATTCTGTATTTTAATAAAGACTAATTTTGTGTTATCTGAATTTGATCCCTAGCATTGTATATATCATGGTCTTTTTGTATGTTGAAGATAGTTCTTAGGGTATGGAAAATTAACTTCAGACTTTACCATAAAATATTGTATACGCTAAGCACTATTAGAGAAAGAGAAGCTAATACATAAAAATGAAAACCACTCAAATTTTCACTGTCCATATCCCTTTAATTTAGCAGTTCAGAGCATTTTCCTTGAACTCTTTTCTATGCACTAGTATATTGTCACATAATTGAAATTGTGCTGTTATGGGTGTGTGGTTTGTATCCTCATTTATATATATATATATATATATATATTTTTTTTTTTTTAAAGAGAGAGGGACAGTGAGAGAGTGAGAGAGAGATTAAGAGAGAAAAAATTATTCAATTTTTCATGTGGCTTTCTTTGCTCCAAAACTTCGTTGTGTACTGATGCTGGGGTTGGAACTCGCGTACTCATGCATTCCAGGCAAGTGCAGTAACCACTGAGCCACTGCTCCAGCCTCTCATTTATACTTTTTGCACTATATCCTCAGTGATTTCCCAAGTCAATGCTATTGAATGAATACTTTAACCATGCTTATATTAATTTATCCCCCAGTCTTTAGCTAGAAAATATTTGTTTGCTCACATTATATTTTGAGTAATAGCCTCAACTATTTTAAGATCAAAAACACCTCTATGAATTAAAACATCACATTGTATATCAAAAATAAGTACAGAAATTGTATCCAAAATTTTAAAGTAAATACTGAACTTTAAAAATATTTTGTTTTTATTGTAAAACATTACAATGTAAAGAAAATGAATTTTTTCTTTAAAAAAACTGAATTTCAGAAAGTGAGAATTAATTTCCACTTCCATTAGTAGCTTTCTCTGAACTTAACAAAATTTGAATATTATTAGATTTTTAAATTATTAATTTAAATAAAAAAACCAACAAAATTCCCTGAGAGATTCCAGGTTGAGATGTTACATTTGACTCATTCAATAAACATTTAATAAACTTCTAAATTATTAATTTGATATTCACATATTTTAGTTTTGTCTTCTTACATTTTACACTTCTCATAGATCTGTGAAAATATATAGAATATATTTCTATTCTCTAATATTTGATTTATCTTATTTATCATTTTCACTGTTAGGTTTCCATAAATGCAATGATTTAAAATGATCTGTAAGTACATGACATTTATTGCTGGTAATCATATAATTTTCTTATTTATTGTGGATATATCCTAGTTAGTGATTTGCCATTATATTTTATGTGATTTTTAAAAAAAGTTTCAAAGTTTTAATCCTACATGAAATAACATTTAACATTTTTGAGTGGTTTATCTCTAGTGACTTGAAATGTATATTCTTTTCAATACTATTATGAAGTTCTTCTCTATTTTTAATTTGTTTCTCCAAATACTAGGTGCAGACATTGATGATTTAATTGAAGTCAGATTTTTAAAAAATTTTTAAATTTTTTAGCACATTTTACATGTCTGTTTTTCTCTTCCTTAGCTTCTCTCCTCCAACCCTCAATTTCTTCCTTTCTTCTACTAGAGATTGAACCCAGATATGCACTACCACTGAGCCATATCCCAAACCATTTTATTTTGAGACAGTGTCTCACTAAATTGCTGAGGCTGGCCTCGAACTTGCAATCCTTTTGCCTTAGTCTGCAGAGTTTCTGGGGTTACAGGGGTGCACCACAACATCTGGCTGGACATGTCTTTTTCATCTGGTTCAATTGCACCTGGGAAACTTAAAACATAATGCAATATCTTTGTTAAATAATAATTTAGCATAATTTACATATAACTAGGTACTGACTGGATGTTATCAAATTCTGAATAGATTTTTGCATTATGCATTATGATTTCTTTGGTACACAACATTCAGAAATACAACACTGACACATTCAAATATTGATTTTCAAATTAATACATTTAATACCTTCTTAGAAGTATAACTTATTATTTGATGTATTAAGATGTAGAAATTTAAACATGAATGTGTACTCTAAAGATCTTTATTAGTTATACCCTTTTCACATTACTTCTGTTCTCAGAATACATTCCAATCACTCGTAGCTCTATGATTGTTGAAAGAAGCAACAGGAAAAGTAAAATGAAATTTTTACATATTCTTAAAAAAGTCATTATTCAACCATGAGGAATATTGAATCTTAATAAAAATATTAATTACAAAAATCTCTGTGTGTTCACTCAGAATTTTGTGTGTTCAGTAATGAGCCACACATCATCATTAAAAAGAATTGATATAGAGATAACTTAACTTCCTCTTTTCCTATACGAATACCTTTGATTTCCTTGTCTTGCCTGATAGCTCTGGCAAGGGTTTCAAACCCTTGTACAAGAGTGGGGAAAGCAGACAGCCTTGTCTAGTAACTGAATTCAGTGGAAATGCTTTCAGTTTTTCTCCATTGAGGATAATGATGGCTATTGGTCTGTCAAATGGATCTGACATGGTTAAAGTATCTTCCCTTGATCCCTATCTTTTCTAGAGTTTTGAGCATAAAGTCGTGTTGAATTTTATCAAATGCCTTCTCTGCATCAATTGAGATGATTATATGATTTTTGTTTTTAATTCTGTTTATGTGGTGAATTACATCTATTGATTTGCATATGTTGAACCAGCCTTGTTTTCCTGGAATGAAGCCCAATTGATCATGATGCATTATCTTTTTAATGTTCTTTTGTATCCGATTAGCTAAAATTTTATTAAGGATATTTGCATCAGTGTTCATCAGGGAAATTGGTCTGTAGTTTTCTTTCTTTGATGTGTCTTTGTTGGGTTTTGGAATCAGTGTAATATTTGCTTCATAAAAAGTGTTTGGGAGTGTTCCCTCTCTATCAATTTCCTGGAAGAGTTTGTAGAGGATCGGTGTTAGTTCTTCTGTGAAGGCTTGGTAGAATTCTGCCATATATCCATCTGAACCTGGGCTTTTCTTTTTTGGAAGAGCTTTGATTGCTGCTTCAATTTTGCTATCTGTGATAAGTTGGTTTAGATTTTCAATGTCCTCCTGTGTTAAAGAGGGGATGTCGTATATGTCCAAGAATCTGTCCATGTCCTCCAGGTTATCAAACTTGGCAGAATATAAATTTTCAAAATAGGTTCTGATAATCTTCTGGATTTTGGATGAGTCTGTGGTGATATCCTCATTTTTGTCTTTGATTTTGTTGATTTGCTTTATTTCGCTCTTCATTTTGGTGAGGTTGGCAAGGGGTCTGTCGATCTTGTTTGTTTTTTCAAAGAACCAACTCTTAGTTTTGTTAATAGTTTGTATTAATTTTTGGTCTCAATTTCATTGATTTCAGCTCTGATTTTGGTAATTAACTGTCTTCTGTTAGCTTTGGGGTTGGATTGTTCCTCCTATAGTCGTTTGAGTTGAAGCATAAGGCTATTTATCTGGTCTCTTTCTAGATTTTTGATGTATGCACTCAGTGCTATAAATTTACCTCTTAAGAATGCCTTCATATTGTCCCAGATGTTTCAGTATGTTGTTTCCTCATTCTCGTTCAATTCCAAGAATTTCTTAATTTCTGCTCTCATTGCCTCTTTTACCCACCCTACGTTTAAGAGGGAATTATTCAATTCCCAAGTATTTGAGTAGTTTCTGTTGTTTCTCTTGTTGTTGATTGCTAAGATCATAGCATTATGATCTGACAGAATACATAGGATTATATCCACTTTTTTATATTTGTTAAGATTATATTGGTGAACTAGGATGTGGTCTATTATAGAGAAAGGATTGATGAGCCGCTGAGAAGAAGGTAAATTCAGCTGTCTTAGGATGGAATATTCTATAGATGTCTGGTAAGCCTCATTGACATGATTCTATACCTAGAAGACCCATTAATATCGGCCAGAAAACTCCTAGAGCTTATAGGTGATTTTCGCAAAGTGGCTGGCTACAAGACCAACTCCAGTAAGTCACTAGCTTTCCTTTACTCCAGCAACAAATCCGCAGAAGAAGAAATCAGGAAATCTCTCCCATTCACCGTCTCCTTCAAAAAATTAAATACTTGGATATTAACCTTACAAAGGATAGTAAAGACCTCCACAAAGAAAACTATCAAAAACTAAAAAAAGAAATTACAGAAGACCTGAGTAGATGGGAAAACATTCCATGCTCATGGTTAGGCAATCAATATAATAAAAATGGACATTCTACCCAAAGCCCTATACAGACTTAATGCAATCCCCATCAAGATACCAATGGTATTCTTCATAGATATAGAAAAAGCAATTCTCAAGTTCATATGGAATAACAGGAGACCCAGACTAGCCAAAACATTACTCTACAGAAAGGAAGAAGCAGGGGGTATCTCAAACCCTGACCTGAAATTATGTTACAGAGCTGTAGTAACAAAAACATCATGGTATTGGTACCAAAACAGAACCGACGACCAGTGGAACAGAATAGAAGATCCTGAGACAAACCCCCATATCTTTAACTATTTGATATTTGATAAAGGGGGCAAAAGCATAGTGTGGAAGAAAGATAGCCTGTTCAACAAATGGTGCTGGAAAAATTGGACAGCCATGTGTAGACAACTGAAGTTGGATACTTACCTTTCACCCTGCACAAAAAATAAATCAAAGTGGGTCAAAGATCTGGATATTAAGCCAACAATTTTAAATTTACTAGAAAAAAGAAGTAGGGTCAACATTACAGGACATAGGAGTCAGCGGCACCTTTCTTAACAAAACTCCCATGGCTTAAGCTGTAAAATCAAGAATAAGTGAATGGGATGCAATTAAACTAAAAAGTTGCTGCACAGCCAAAGATCTAGTCAGTAGCATCAAGAGAGAACCTACAGAATGGGAGAAAACCTTTGCCTGCTACACCTCAGATAGAGGGCTAATATCCAGAACATACAAAGAGCTGAAAAAGCTAAACACCAAACTCACAAATAATCCAATCAATAAAATGGGCTACAGATCTAAAAAGAAGCTTCTCACAACTGGAAGTCCAGAAAGCCTATAAATATATGAGAAAATGCTCTACATCATTAGCTATAAGGGGAATGCAAATCAAAACTTCAATGAGATACCACCTCACTCCTGTTAGAGTGGCAAAAATGAAAAATTTGAACAACAACAGATGCTGGAGGGGCTGTGGGAAAAGAGGAACACTGTCACACTGCTGGTGGGACTGCAAACTGGTTCAGTCACTATGGAAAGCAGTGTGGAGAATCCTAAAATAATTAAGAATGGAACCACCTTATGACCCAGCTATCCCACTCCTGGGTATTTTCCCAAAAGAGGTAGAATCAGCGTATTATAGTGATGTGGCTTCATGAATGTTTATAGCAGCTCAATTTACTATAGCTAGATTATGGAACCAACCCAGATACCCCTCACTCAACGAGTGGATACATAACTTTGGTACATATATACAATGGAATACTACTCGGCCATTACAGAACACGATATTATGGCTTTTGAAATCAAATGGATGGAGATGGAAAGAATTATGCTAAGTGAAGTATTCTAATCTCAGAGACTTAAGGGCAGAATGGTTTCTCTCATCTGTGGAAGCTAGAATACATGGGGAAGCAGTATGTTAGATGGCTAAACTAATAATAACTTCAAATTGTGTGATTCTTAATGTAATAGGGGGATGACTTCCTAGGATACCTGGAGGCATAGTGTGGGGGACAGGATGGGGGGAGGGCCTAGGAAGAATATCTAGGAGACTGGAGGGTGGGAATA